>DWJN01001286.1:0-18576 GCA_018248895.1 Carystus phorcus
TAGTTTTAAAGATTTAAGCATACATAGGGATATAGGGACAGAGAAAGCGACTTTGTTTTATACTATGTAGTGATTAGCACATAAATATTGATAGATGAATATTGTGAAACACGAGTAAGAAATCTAGTGATACAATTATATTGTAGACAAAAGGTTGCTTGTGAAATTATAAAATACTATTTATATATTTTTCTGTTTCTACAATTTATATCCGTTTATAATTTCTATCTATTAAATAACCTACTTCCCTGGTTACCGTGCTCTGTTATTCATATTTGCGATGAATATTAAAACACGAGAGATTAAACGTGAGAACTTCAACAAACAAGTTTGCACTCAGGTTTATTAAGTTGTTCCCAGCTAGTCAGGATGTAGCGTTGTTCATGGCTGACCGCTTTCGTGACACGTTACTCGCGATTTCCGTTTGATCCGGACTAACCGATATAAACCCTTAGTGGGTTACCTACATGTGGGCCGCATTGTTGATGATAATCTCCTAACCCTAGATTCTCTACTCGAACCTTATGCACCTTTTGTTACAATCGTAAACATGTTGGCACAGTTTGAACGATTTCTTCGAATTTCACATTTCTTTTGAAATGTGTATTTGTAATGGTTCTGTATATAGGTTATATGCATGTGATAAACCTGTATTATTATTGTAGACCAAACCTACAAGATTTCAAAATTAATATAATTGTGTTAAAATAAGAGGAAATTAATATTAAAAATAAATTCTGCCTTAGATTAAAAGAGGAAGTTCTGATTATACATATGTAGTATTAACTAATATTGTTACTACTAGAAGTAGGATTGGATAAGAATAATTAACGCAATCATTAACCTAATAATCATTTATTAGGGACATCATTAAAACGTACAAACTGAATAGCATTAGAGAATAAACGTTAAATGTTCATTATATTGTTACGTTTAGAAATTATCATTATCTCACAGCAATAAGTGTAGCTGAGAAGTTAGAAGCAACATTGTTGCAAATTTATATTAATCTTACTGCGTTGGCTAGGAATTGTTTCAGTTAAAGGGTCACTGGGCCAGCTACAAAACTTTCTCTCGGTTGCTCTAAAACAACGCTTATTTAATCTTCGTCGTATCCTGCACGAGTAATCCAATTTGGTATTTACATTTCATTAAGGGACAGTTCAATAATTGTCAGGATTACAAGGTTTTTGTTAATTTGTAATAAATAAAGTAATATAGTTTGAGAGGCTACAATTTTATTTGAGTTTAATATAATAAGATAGAATTGGGTATTTGACAAGTTTTCAAAATCTTTTTAACATCATTGCGTAGGAACCAAAGAACCTACGAAAAGTTTTTATTTTTAATTCTGGTATGTATTTGCCTTAAAAAATCAAATTACGTATTTTTAATTTTGGGTTCTTGGATAAACTAATAGTTATTTGTAAACTAATAGTTAGTTGTTTTAATTGCAGAATGTTTTATACTTCATAATGTGCAGAACTGTCTATAACAAACATTTTATTTTAGATAGGTCATCAAACCATGGTGTAAGGACTCTATTCATAGAGGTCGCTGGATTGTACCTCTTTTAAACAAGAGGGTACTTGAGTCATGCCTATTACTAGGTCTTTACTCTATTTGGCACAATATAAGGAGTACATGCTTCGGTTGCAATGTGGGACCCCGTTAATACGGAGTTTAGCTTCTTAGTTTCTGATCTTCTGTTAGTAGTTCTACCGACTATTATTTTATAATATTACACATAGATGATGCATTTAGTAGTAATTTCCAAAATAAATTATTTAACGGCATTAATATTGGTGACCATTGATCATCAAGTGGCTGTTGTTGTTATTTTTACTGTTTTCTTACATTTTTAGGGCAGCCCAGAATACTGATCTTATTATCATATCGGCAGACCAGGGCGTAAGAGCCGACAGAAGTTGACCCTGCTTGCTAGTAGAGTTTTGTGTAAGAACTGGTATTTTTTTATTATTAAATATATATAATGCTTGATTATAGGCACCTGATGGTAAGCTGTGATGTAGTCTTGGGTGGTAAAGCACAATAAGTTAGTAAAAGTCTATTCCCTCTTGACTTGAATACATCAACATTATAATCGGACAGGAATACTAATTATAATTACTGGTATTACTATGTTTCTGTATTACCTCTTAATAGAGTTAGATGCTCAACAATCTGTCGTTCTGCCTGGGAATATATTAGCCAGGACTTTTTTCTTTCTTAGCCAGCAATGTATTAGTGCTACATTTGTATTGCTAACTTGTATGGGGAACGGTGACGACTTATCGGACTGTGATTAACTGGCTCGACTGCGCGTTAGTTACATAAAGAAAGATTACATCGTTTAATAATTTGCAATATTCCAACAATAATATACACTATTACAATCGGGATATTCAGTGACCGCGTCGAGTCTGCTTCATTTACGAGATCCTTTGATCTAGGTCCTTCATGGTCGACTTATGTAACGGTTGGACTTGCACCCGGCGATTTGCCAGGGTTTTTGCTTTTCCTACTCGTCACGTATATACACGTTCTTGACAAAATTTATATATATAAAACAGAGTCGTGCTAGTCAACCCATTTATAACACAAGAACGGCATGACCAACTTTTATGATTGTTGTGTTTTTGGATTTATCTTCGTCGGGAATAGGATAATAACTATAATAAGTAATAAAATATGATGTTCGTCATTAAAAAAATGTCATTAAAAAAAGGTTAGGTTAAGTCAATTAAGTGCATCATTCATTTTTAGGCTACACGAAGTTCGTCAAGTTACCAGGGTTTTTTACAATAAATATAAATAGTTGCTAGGGGTACATTAATATCGCGGGAGCGTTAACGCACGTTTTAAACCGTTTCAGTATATTAATGTTTCAGTGTAAATAAATGATACATAATGACGCTGTAACGTATGTTTTCAATTTGTTTTTAATACAAATTCAGTATTCCATTGGATAAAAACATTATAAATTATCTTTTGCTTGACTCTTTATTTTTATTAACTTTAAGAGGGTAACAAAATGCCAAAATTAGTTAGGAGCTTTTGTACCCTACCAATTAAATGTTAATTGTTAATTTTCAAAAACGATTGTCTTTTTTTTTAATGTACAGATGCGTTTTAATATACCGAAACCAAGATTATAAATGGTAAAAATGTTTTAAGATGGCATAATAAAATTTACGCCATGTTTTATGATAATTCATAATATCAGTCTCATATCTTTAAAGTTATCTATGAAATTATCAATGCATGTTATAAGTAACTCATATAATACTCGTATTTTGCTAATGGGTATTGTTATTTCCATTTTGAATTACACGAAGACAAGAATATTTTGTCGGTGGTTATTTGTCCATAATTTAAAGTATTAATATCAACAAAGTACATTTTTTTCGCTGCAAAGTATTAAAGGAATAATTGTATGATTTGCTATACTACCCTTTAGGTACCGTAATTAATTATATATAAGATTTAAATATTATCCTTACAAGTTGGTTTATGTCCAATTGTCCTGATTACACTATTTTGCTACTGGTGGAAATGGATATTATTTCTAAGTAATTTAATACAAACTGTTTTACATGCCTAACGAGTTGTGATAAGTTCTTTATATATTGATTAACTTCCTACATCTTCTGTTTTATACACTGTAAACTCACTTTGAATCTATTGTTCGTAATTCAAGTTCTGCAGTCGCAACCTCGGAAAATAAACAAACACTAACCGTTTGATAGACGAAACACTATTTGGCGTAATGTTTTTTCACCATTAATCATCTTGTAATATTGTATATAATTCATAATTTACGTATAAGACCTATGTATGTTTATTCAGGAACAAAGTTCCTGAGTAAAAGTAAAATTACAACAAAACTGTCTACAAATAATACTAGGGGTAGATTTTTACGGTCAATATTAAACCACGTCTGAAACACTTTACTGAAAAATATTGTTTATCTGTATATATAAATGCAAACAATAGTATTTCTCACGGCAAAGGAAAAAGCACGCCTTCAGTATCGATTGCCTTTTCCGAGAACAACTATAAAGCGGAGAGTTCTAATTATAGTGCATATGCCGGCAAGCGCCTTATGTCACGTCGTATAAAGTTACTATAGCGAAGAAATTATTTCCAGACGGCTTTCCGAAAGCGGCTAGAAGAAAGTACTTTTACTCGGAGAGGAGCGACGTGGCACAGTTTCCACGCGATGTGCGGTTGAAGGCGTCCATCGAGGCTCGCGGCTTTCCAACTCGATCCGTGAATTTAACGAGCCGGTGATAGCAGTTGCTGCAGGGAAACAGGGGATTAACGGATGGGTTGTATCCTCCGGATGGCCACGCCATGTGAACGCAGTCTCGTTTCTACATTATCGCCATAAACGCGCCAACAGATTATGTATTACAGCCAACGTTAAGGCTACGTTCAATACCGCACCGTTCATTAGCCACAGTCCATTAACGAAATCAATCATTACTATCGATCTTAACAGATTGAGTGGCCAGTTAACTTACGTATTGTGTGGTAATTTGCTGTATCATGAAAATATATAGCGAAATAAATTCTTCAGTGACTAGTATATTTATATTTTTCAATACTACAATACTATTTTACTTGAGTATCCGTGTTTTTTCCATATATGGATCTATACGTTCCGTATCAAAATAAAGGCTATGATTATATTTATTTGTTGCATATTAATACAAAAACTATTTTTAATTAATAGAAAATGATTATATGCGTTGCCCTGCGTTCAGCGACAATATTCCGTAAGGACAAACTCCAGTTCATAAGTTCGTAAATGGCTTTCGGTTTTTCGTTCCGGCAATCGGGTCAGGCGAGCTTGAAATTAATGAATCAATCAATCATTAGTCCGAGTTCGTTTTACACTCAGTATAAACAAAAAATTTGAAATGGATGAATAAGTCTAAGGTACCATATAAATAGTATGTTTCAGCGTGTATCACTCTCCATAGCTTAGCGTTATGAATGGTTAAAGATATTTAAAAATATTATTTACATCCTTTCCGTTACCTCGTGCCATTTCCACATAAAAATAACGTTATTCTTAATAAGCTATGTTCAAAGCTATTAAACTATAAGTTACAAATAAAAGTAGCGCCCTTGTCGACATGCACAGATCATGAAAACCTTAAATTACTGAAGCTAAGTTCATGTAGAACTGCTTTAGACTTTACCAGTTTTTTATTATGACATTAAGAGATAAGACAATTTAAATGTTTATTGCTACAGATTATTGTAATCTAAGTACTAAATTCTTAATAAGTTATATTTGGATGTCGTACTGCGCAGCAAGAAATCAAAAGGAGTATTAAGTATTTTATTGCTGGATTTTAGAGTTTAGATAAATAAAATTACAGGAAATGTTTGATAGCAGACATCAGTATCTTTTTGCATAGCTTTTAAAACGAAGATATCGTTTATTGTTTCACAGTTTTTACTGAACCTTCAAAGAAACAAGGTGAGCAATATTGCCATAATAATTTGAAAGCTATATTATAATTTTACTAAAATAATAGTAATCGAATCTTATTTAGGTTATATATTTTTTAATATTTTTCTGGCTTGAGCTTCTTTATTTTAATATGCTGATCTTTTAGCATAATATAGATTATCGTAGTGTATCTTGAAATTTCATAGAAAAATAATAAAATAAAATGTTAGCATTTCCGCGGATTATACATATGTACATAGGTACTACATTACATAGATTCAAAAATGACTTCCTTGGCATCATCTGTTGGTTTTGTATTAATGTACAGCTGCATAGTTGTTATACTCGTGGACGTAATACGACATAATATTAGATTGTCTTTTGTAAAATATGTATATTTTAAAATTGGTTTTTTATTCGCAGTACTGGATTACGATATTTCTTATCGCGATTATCCCTTTTATCGTACCTATAGTGTAGCCGAAGAAAAAAATTTTTAAGATAGGGTAATCTTTACGTTCAACATTGTTTTCATTATGAGTATACCCCTTATTTACTTACTGTGTACTGTTTGATTCAATACGAAAATACCTTCTTCGGACCTAAATTAGTTTTTTAGACACAATGTATTAATTTTTAGCTTTGTTATATTTCCATCGTGTCATGTTATTAACGATTGTAGTTTCTAGGAATATGCTAAACAAATTTTATTATTGCTTTATTTTGAGGCACTTGTGGCCTAATCGTATAAAAATCTTACAAAGTGTAGTAGTTAAATAGTTCCAATAGATAATGTATTTTTGTCAGGATTATGTTATGATATTTTTATCAAAACATGATATGATATTTTACTATCTATGGGATTAAAGTTTGAGCAGTTCAGACTACCTGTACGGTAATCCGTTACACAGGAAAATATGAAATATTTTTATTCTCATTCCTTACTTATTGAAGCTGTGTTTTCTAGGTTTTCAAGATGAAGACTTTCATTGTTCTGTTGGCTGTCGTGGCCTTAGCCACTGCAAAACCTCTGCCCCTTGTGCAGATAATCGTCAATGTGGCCTCTCCCCCAAGTGGCGATGTTGCAGGAGACATTCTGCCGCCAATTGAGAGACCTATCCCAGCCCCCTGGCCTGTTGAGGAGCCCGAACTTGGACCTGCTGAGCTTCCTCCACCTCACATTCCTGTGCCAGAACCTGCGCCTCTCCCTGTTCCTGATCCTATCGTGCTGCCACAGCCTGAGATCCCTGAGCTTGGACCAGGCCCCGTACTCTTACCTCAGCCAGAAATCCCGGAGCTCGTGCCAGGACCTGTACTTCTACCACAGCCTGAGACCCCAGTACTCGTACCAGGCCCTGTAATCCTACCAGAGCCTATAGTTCCCGAGATTGTACCAGGACCGGTCGTCTTACCTGAGGTTCTGACTCCCTAGTGGCAATAGGGTCGATCGTGCCATTCAAGTCATGAAAATTTTACTGATGTGACTGAGGTTTTCGTTTCTGCAACATGATACTTGAAAATATATTATGATTAAAATTATACCAATAAAATAGCAAATTTTATTACCTTAATGTATGATCCAGATATCGTAGGTCACTGTCTATTAGATCAGTGGTTTCTAAATTTTTAGAGCCACGGAGAACTCAGACAGCCCTTTAGTCTTAAATAATCCTACGTAAAATGTTAATAAAAACATACTGGTACAGAAAGTAATAATGGTTATTATTATTTTATTATGATACATTAAAAAAGTAGATGACATTAATATTGTTATAAAGTTGAATTTTACATCAAACACAAGAAATAAACATATTATCTGCTTAAATTCAGAAACCAGGATTCTAACTGGGCCTTTACTTTTCGGATACTTGCATGACTTAATCTTAAATTGAATTGCTGAAGTAAAACAAAACTTTTTTGAATATTTTTCCCTTAATGTTAATTTCGTTCCTACCTTAAAACATTTGTTCGGTTTCGATTCTATTAACCTTAACATGCTGAAGTTCCATTAGTAAAGGTACAAATACAAATCAGAAATGAATCGAAATAGTTCCCTTGCGTACACTTTTACTACACATAACAACAGCATATTACTAAAAGTAAGATGCTTACAAAAACTAAGCCTAGAACGGCGCCGCAGCGTTCAGGTACATTTAATTACTCGTGTTGCTATGCAGCTATGCAGCTATTGGCTAAGACAGCTATAAATAAGTATGACTCACGTCGTACCAGTCCAATGACGAGGTGTGCGTTTCAAGGGTTGAATGAAAGATAGCCGTCATTTGTTTGTTGTTTTTGTGAAACGGCTGACGTAAACCTAAGGTCCATCTCCGCACTTTCCGGTTCCTGAGAATCTCCGCGTGGTAGTCATGCGCGTGATGTCATACCATTAGAGCTTATTCCAGCTCTGTTTAAAATAAATTAAACTAAAAATTAAATCTTATCAGTTCTTAAGTAATTTATAGAGTAGGTACTATACTTAACTAATTAACTACTTAAGTACGAAAGTTTTGAAGTATTTAAATATCGTAGAAATTTTTAAACAAATGTTACGTAGAAACATTTATATAAGTAGTTATAATTAATACCCATGTATTTAAGGAGTAAATAAGCGCTCATAGCCCGGCGGCTCCCCTTGATTTAAGCAAATGCGGGCGCGGTCAGTACCTGGATGAGTGACCATCAGTAGCAAAACTTCTTGAGCGTTTCCGGGCTTCGGAGGGCACGTTAAGCCGTCGATCCCAGTTGTTATCGCAATTAACAGTCGTTAAGTTATATCGGAAATCTTCGGGCGGCTTAAAAACTTCCGAAACTTTGGTTGGTCCCTTAACCCTCCATCAATCCGTGGTGGAGTATGCTCTAGACCTCAGGAGAGAGACCTGTGCTCAGTAGTGGGCCATTAATGGGTTAAAGGCAATCAAGTAGTAAAGAGGAAATAGTAGGCAAAAGTTTCTAAGATTATTGTACGAATTAGATAAAATAAATGAGAAACCGTTATAATCGCAATACAATTCTATTCTTATCTACATTAAGCCACCTTTACAAAACATTAGAAATGCCATGCAATTATTTTGAAATCCTGGTGACGTCACTAAGCGTGAGATTCGTCTAGCTATTTAAAGGCGAGGTAGGCAACAGGTTCTGGGAACGTTCTCGCATTTCCAAGAATTACCTACAGCACCTGCTCTTATTTGGACCTCCCTATTTAATTGTGACGTTGCAACGTATGCGGCCATCAGTTACCATGACAGTCTATTTTTTGTTCCATGCTTATTCTTAGGGCTGCCAATATTGTACAAACTGTTTCATATTTTATCTGTTTCCCATAATTGTATTGTGTGTACAAAAAAAAATAAAAATCATGTAATTCCTTATTTCTATTATAAAAGGAAAGAAACCCGCTCTGTTTCTCAATTCACGCTCATTATTTATTTATGATATGCATGAATATGATTTGTAGTAGATACATTACAATACAAATATACATACTTTATTGTACACCAATAATAGATACATAAAAGAAAACAATTTACATGTACAGAGAACAATAGGTAGTCTTATCGCTAAAAGCGTGCATAATAGCTACTCTTGCATTATGATTTTTATTTAATCAATGTTTGAAAATCAGTTATTTCGATTAAGGAAACATTGATCTTTGTTTTACGTAATCGTATATGTTTTCAAAATGTTATGAAAAGTATGCACCCAATGTCCAACTAAATGGATTATATAATATAAATCCTGGTAATATCAGAGCAGACGTAAATCTAACCATAAAGTTATGAGTTGCGATTGTTATGTGTGTACCTGTACAACCAATTTTCATTTTTTTGTTTTTGTATGTACTTAAAAAGTGTATAATCTTAATCGTATTAAAAATGTTCTACAAATGCAATTTCACGTTTTCAAAAAATTTTCAATAATGATTATGGGCGTATTGGAACTGGTCAACATTTGTGACTGTAAATGGTATATAAAAGCTCACAAGAAATATATTTTAATATTGCGTTATTCAATTATGTATAATTATTGAGCTGAATTTAAAGCCTAGAGTATTTTATAAATTTGCTCTGTTATTTTTGTCCATACACGTACGTAAGGAACGCATTAGTTTCGATTTGTGGAGAACAATATATAAACTTGAGGAACCTTCTAGAATTTTTGAAAACTTGACAACCCTGGGCGAACCCTGGTCGTGAGTAATAACTTGCACGGTGCATCGGATAAACCTGCAGATCATTGTTGTAAACCGTTTACCGTGTAATCTATATACATCGCATGCGCTATACCTGCATCAGATACGTTGCACAAATGACTGCAGTTTTTTGTCAGGAAGGAAATCAACAAACACATCTCACAAAGCAGAAGTTTTAAGCAAATTGTTCACTTGTGTTCACGTTTACATGTGGCAATTTCCACTTTTTTATTTTTAAATTATAAGCGATTATTCTCGTTTCGCTTCGAGATACCAACTGAAACGGTTGCTAGTCAATTTTATCAGGCAATATTAAATTTTAGGATTGTCTGTTTTATAGTTTTACACGTCAATTTGTGTTTTTTCTATAATGATTTACAATCACATTCATTGTTCGAAACATTCCTGATGTCAAAAATATGCGACGTACTTTTAACTGTACCTATGTAATAGAAGGTTTTTTACGTAACTTAATATACAGTGACGTTTGATGTCGTAATTTGTAAAATGATCATTAATCACTACAAGTACGTCAAGTATGCGTAGAGAGAGCGTTAAAGGTTAAAAGTGTAATCATACAAAGAACTGTTTAGTAGGAATTACTTACATAATCTATATAATTAAATTCATTATGAAGTCCAGCTTGTAACCATTACAATAATTATAAAGTATATCTTGAGGTACTATAATAATTTATATTGTAAATTATCACAAAGTATTACTTGTTAATTTTGTTACATTTATTTAAAATAAGACAAACAAATCTATATAAATTTATTACACATGATATCAGTTTGAGCCTATGTTTTATATTCTTTACGATAAACAGATCAATAAAATTGTATTCGCACATCGAATAAGTATTTATGAGATTCATGACTATCTACTGTTTGCATCACGCGAATCTGTCACGTCACTAGCGATACAAGATCAATAGAAGTAGTTCAGCTACAGCGCTATAGCTAGTGAGTTGGATTCGAGGCGATAATGAACGCAAAGGTCACGCTATCACTGGAAGACTGCCCGCTCTGACCTTGCTCCAGTTCACCCGACCTTGTTCTCTCGAAGCTAACGAGCATCGACCAACCGACGCTTATCTTGCGTAGCTATGCATTAGTTTCAATGGCTGGCCCACTGCGCTTAATTAAGCGGCATTCCCTGGTCGTTACCACGTTTCAATTTCTACTTATTTCGAACTAGATGGAAGCAATGGGAATTTGTTAATGAAGGTGCATTCAAGGTTCAGCCAGTTGAATTAAATCTTCAGCGTCTACTTTTGAAATGTTAACGAGAAATGCTTAGCTCGTTTTCGTCGCTAAGTGGAATCGCTTGGGATGCTTTAGTCTAGTAATAGTGAGTGATACTTAATAATATTAAGAGTAGTTTTTTTCATATTTCACCTTGATTTATTATTTGAAGAATTTTATTAAAAAAGTCGTTCACCACAGTCGATATTACACAATGAACTAAGTTAGAATATAACTATAGAATAGTTAATAGCTAGAATATAACAAACATACAAACTAATATAAATTGCAAGTCTTTAAGATCATGTGTTTCAATAATACTCTTTTTTTATTACATCCTGACAGTGAACAATTTTCCAGTGATTTGCCAGAACCTTAATTATGTGTAATATTATTTGGAGACTGCAAACGTTTTCAAGGCCAACATACAGTCGAGCAGAACTATATTAAGTACCTTTAAGTTTGTAGTTATCGTTGATTGGTCTCAGAAATAAATTATTTATTTGCGTTAACAGATTACTGCAATTATCTAATTCAGAAATACTTACCAGCTACGCACTGACTGGATTGTAGTACATATCAGGAATTTTAAATGGGTGTTTAGTGTTTATTACAATCAAGGCGATACTGTTGGAGCCTAATGATCACGTTTGTTCTCGGCTTTTTATGAATAGGAAAAGTTTAAATCATTTTATCGTAATTGTACTTTGTAACGTGTGCAAGTTATTTTCTTTATTTTCAGAGCCGTTTCGGAAATTAACTTGGACAAGAAAATGAACGGTAAATGAAACTTACACAGAATTGGTTGAAGCAGAAATATTTGTAGTTGTCGTGTTTGAAGTTGTAGAAGTAGCAGTAGTGTTGTTATGACAGAAGTGTCTATGCAATATGTGTTCCGTGAGTACTTGTTTGAAGTGTTTTAAGTTCGCTGTTAGTTCACTGACTTGTCTTGGTGGATGAATGGAATACCTGATGGAACACAGATCAAGAAACGAGTATGGTGTATATCAATAAAAAGTTATTTTTTTTTTATATGAGGGAGTATCCTGATTTTACTGAGGTCCTTTTTGATCTATGCCATTTAACCTTTATGCCATTTAAACTTTTGCCAATTACAGACTTCGAAATTAAAAACTCAAAATGTCATAATTAATTCAGATAAGTAATTTAATATCAAATGCTCAACGTGTTGAAATATATGAATTCGACATCAAGCTTAATAGAATATTTTAAGAAAATGTTTGCGTGTTTAATAAGTATTACATTTTTGATTAATTGAGGTGTTTAAATCGCGAAGTATCGATGTGAATACATATAGGTACACTTAGCACCGAAACTTGTCTCCATCGTAAGGAATTACGCGTTCTTAACGTGTGCATATTATAAAAACCCACAAATATTATAATCTGCTTCGATGATGGAAAACCCTTTTAAGATAAGATGGGCTAATCCACACTCAGTATGGTATGAGCTATACTGAATGGCCAAAGAGTTATGAATATTTAACAAACTCCGATTCGATTTATTGGGTTTAACTTAACTACTTATGGCCTTGCCGTTTATGATCATGGAATTCAAATAGTGATAGAATTAAAAATAGCTATATTAAGGTGGTAATAAGAAAAATCTGTTTTATATTTATAAATCGTTAGTAATAACTAAAATATATTCAAAATACTATTGTACATAAATTGGCCGAACGACAACAGATAAATTGGTCATTATTATTTTATTGGAAGAAATGATCATTCTTAAAATTTACGCAGAAGATTCAAGCAACACTTAAGGATTTTGTGCATGAGTGTTCAATATGACGTGCTCTTAGTCAACTTAAACTTTTATTTTTCCACTTAGGACATCGAATGACTCACTAACATGTAATTTATTACGTAAAAATTATTTGTTCGGAGAACTGCAACAACGGATAAGTTAAATTAGGATATTAGGTACTCCTAATGACACGAGAATAATTGAATGTTTGGGTTTTTCTTTTTTACGTCATTTGTATTTGCTGACAGAATATTTAAAAGACCTTAATTTCTGCAGGTATATTATGAGGTTAACTTAAATTTACGTGTAAACTTTAATATTTAAGTAAAACAACATATACAACGGAGATTATAGACTGCGCTAATCGGTATAATTTTTATTTTGTTAGGTTTTTGATGAAGAACGTTATAAAAGTATAGTAAAGTAAGTGATTTACAAACGTTACCCGCCTCAGACTGGTTAGAGATCAGCCCGCCCATGCGCTGTGTCAATTTTCCTCAGCTTTCTGCGAGAGTTGCTGAATACCCCCACCCTTGCGTGGGGCGTGAAAGCACGGCGGTCGTGCGCAGGCGCCGCTAAGTGTGTCACGTAGGTCGACGAACGCCGGCCTAGACCCACATAATGCAATTGGGGCACAATCAGCGACAGTATCGCGAGCACGTTGACCCCGCGCGGTGAAATGCCCATCTCTCTCCTTTACACTCTTTCTCTCAACGTCGTCACTAACAGCTCACTCATGCCCTCTTGTACATATCTCAGAATTTATAATATCGCAACTTCACTGTGGACGTCAATCGGAACAGATATGTACTGTAGCATAATTTTATCGTCTTTTAAAATATCTTGCTAATAAATTATTTTTATGTCAATGCGTTAAAACGCAAATACTTTAATATATGATAACAATTTTCAGAATTATATCGTTTTGTAAGTAAGTTAATAATTTTGAGTTAGGTATTTAATTTACTGTATTGGAATACTGTATAAGTTTAATTACATAAAGTTGTATAGATGTAAACAATGACTATCTTATTTAAAGAACAAACCCAAGAACAAATGTTTATATTTCGAGAAAATTTCTGCCTTAATAGTGAATCAAACCCGAAACCATTTCCTTGATAGGCAATAATTATGTTTACCAGATAGGTCATCCAAAAAAATTATGCAAAAAATCTTATCAAATTACTTTAAAAATTCAAAACAATTCCCAGATCTAAAAACGTTTCTAAAACCATATCCAATTAATCGAACGACTATAAAATCAGTGCACCAAAATAATAAAATACAGAAATGCAGTGTTCATCACATATTCGAAAAATATTTAAAGCTCACCCAACATACTAGTTATTTAATTACAATTAAGGCAATTAGATCCACGCATTTAATACATTCCAATAGTAATATCCGAGTGCGCAGATGTCGTGTAGGATCGTCAATATTTTTTATAGTCTCTTCAGCATTCCACTCGCATGTTACCATCCAAGGTATTCAACCGAACTGTCGTACAAGAAACTGTAATTAAAATAAACAATACAAGCGCATCTCTATCTTGAGGATGGCACTTATCGTATATCGGGAAGGGGTGGTGAAAATTAATCATGTTAAACAACACGATTCGTTGAGCACAGCGTCTTATTGCGAGTTACTCACATGCGTCTATGCAACTGCATAGAGTAATACAAATAGCTGGAACGTACGTACGTTTTCACTTTCAGGTAAACTTCTTGGTAAGGAAAATTATACAGTATCTTTGAAATTTTATCGGATGTTATGTAAATATAAATATTGAGATGTAGCACTTTGAGTTTGGTTTCTTGTAAAAAGTAAAACGTAGAAGATTTAATAAGGATAATATTCTAAGTAGATGGAATTTTAGCATCGCTTCAAAGATAAGGTATTGACGGACGAAATTTCTTTATAATTCTCGTTCTAATTATAAATTTCTTCCGCAGTCACTTGTATTGTAACTCTTTTTTGGCGATCACATCTCATTCATTTTTTTATCCGTAAGCTCCAAATGTTTTTTTACAAAATTAGAAATGAGATAACGATTACGGTGGAGTTCTAGAATTATCGTGGTAATGTATTCTCAATAAATTATCACAATCACTTTTTACGTGTACCGTGAATGAACAAACAAAAGCGAACGGAAAAGAAAGTAAAAATGAGCGCATTGATAAATTAGAACTAGGCGAACATAAAATGCATCGAGAAATGTGTGCAAGCGAACGCTGCGGTTACATTTCTCCCGGGGAGAAAAAGTGATGTCGATTGAACTGGAAACTTTGGTGATACAGATCGAGTATTGTCGCAACGCGTTCCCGCGGATCGATGCACTTGTTGTGCACATTTTTTCCCCTACTTCTTCACTTTCTTCTTATGTACACTTTCTAGGCTTTATGGAGAAATGCCTACGCTTTCTAACGTAACACCAGTGCAAGTTTTTCTTGCCGGTAATGATTTACAACGAAAACGAGTTTAAGTGGTTATCGGTTTCCGAGTTTTAATTAATAGTAATCGATTATTTTACGGTTTTTTCAGTAATAGAAAAATTGGATGAAAATATTACTACGAGATATATTAGTAAATCAGATTGTGTTTTATTTAAAGATATATTTTTAAGTATGTTAGGAGGTCTATCAATCCTACAGTCTACTGAATCTCTCTGAATTTTTTTATTTTATTGGTCAATAATAGCATTAAATTTTCTTGAGTAAAGATGATTATTATCATATTGGTTAGCTTTGTTATCACGCCGGCCAGGCAGACACAAAAGCTTACTCTGAATTTAATTTCTAGTAATGTTCTAGTTGGCTACTGCAGGGGCAGTTAAGAAATCATTGTCTTCCTTTTGGCTAGCAATGCGTTGCTGACGATCACGATTTTCTTTCACTGGATATTTCTCATCTTTGGAGGCATCAGGTAGTCCTAATACACGTTTACCAGGACATTAAAGAAATGTTACTTGAAAAAAATCTTTGCATATCACTTCGTCAGACATAAACTGTAAAATTTCTTATAATGATCGCGTTAGAAAATAGTTCAGTTTGAATTTTATACTACTTATAAAAGGCTGAATTACTTTTAGTGTAATGTTTTCATAGGAAATGCTTTTCAAATAGAAATACCTATTCATTGCGAATTGTTTAAAGGGTGTAAGATATTACTGTCAAGCACAATGAACAGTCTCTCTCTATCCGTTATTTAGCTTTATACTTATCGTTCGTATTTGGGTCATCGTCTTTGTGAAGGCTTGCTCTGGAAATCTGCATAGACGGATGTCGGGGCTATTAGATATTGTAAGTTTCTCTATCGGAGAAACTTTCGGAGTGAGCGAAGTGTGTCGGGCCGCGGGCCAGGCCGTTGGTCGTGGACCCACGGAAATTGGTCCGCGACAATAAACCATAAAACATGTCTAAGTAGGTCATCGTTGAGCAGCCAAGAATATATTGGTAGTATAGATACTTCGTGTTTTCTTATACAGACGCGGTGACAGCTTAATCACACAGAGGGACAAAGGTTATTGATTTTTTAAAGTGGACGTACAGAGTTCATCGACGTCTGATGAAAAATAATGACCAATTAAGACCAAAGGATCAATAACTCACTATACTGGCAGCATTGTACATTTTTTCCGCAAGTATTTATTCTTTTAAGAGTATTAGTAGTAGTAGAGTAGTACTTTCAGTTGTTATTTTTGAACTTTTATTTATTTATAGGACACTTTCTGTGTCTGTTCATAAATATTTACATGGCTAGTAATGGAAATATTCATGTTAAAGTTAATTGAGTGGAGTAAATGAAAAAATGACTTCTATTAAATATTATTTGAATGCATTTTCTTAACTAAGAAGTACGTTTAATTTTTTTAATTAACTTTGTATCCAGCACTACGAAAATAAACGTGTATTCAAATTTTTTGTTTTTTTTTTAGATGCGTTCTTTCATGAGCGATGCGATTGTGTTACTCATATTTATAGGAAGTTATCATAATGATTTTGCGTTAAAATATTGTTAGTGCATCGAACTTACAATATTAATTTAAAAACACATTTAGATGTACAAGATCATTGAATTACCTACTTACTGAGCTTAACTATATAAATTTTATTATACTTGATCAGTAACGATATGAACTTTTGTGACAATAACTTCAATACTAATAGACTAATAGATTTCCATACCCTTTCCGAATCGGTATTTAAAATATATACATTAAATAAACTATTTGAGTTTAAATGCTTTTTGAATGTGTAGATATTAACAGCTTACTGTGCTGGCTGTACCGATTGCGCTATGCAAATGACTAGGAACTTTCTTCCGGCGCTGTGATAGCGAGTGTTCACGGTCATTGTATCGATTTCACCGACGCGCGCGCCGATTATCGCATACCCGAAATAATGCAGATACGTTCACATTATACTTTTTATTAAATTAAAACTAATGAATGTTATTGACATACCAAACTTCTTTTAACGTGTTAAAATTAAACCAGTTTAATCAATGATTTTAGTATATTAATACAATCAAGGCATAACTTACGAAAGAAACTCCATCATATTTTTATTATTTTGATAATGTTTGAATTTTCAAAACTCCAAAAATGTTACAAAAATGTAACTTAAACGTATATATTTATTTTGTAAAGTCGACAATTATATGAACAGTAGATACAGTATTTGGCCATTTGGGCGGTGGTCGGAGTATGAGACCACGACCCGCACAATACGGACCGGAGCACGAGCGGCGGTAACCTACTTGCCGTACGTTGATCTCTTTGTTTGTAAACATGGCGTCGCATCGCCGCCCTCTACGTTCGTTCGGCTATATCTAATTGATTATTTTACTACCATATCTGAAATCTTAGACATAATTTAAATATGTTAATCTGTAATCCACTTAGTAGTAAAATAAAATTACGATTGACAGTTATCTTAAGTCTAGGATACCTTGTGATTCGATGTCATGCTCGGATATATAAAAAAAATAACGAACTGAGAAATTATTATTATCTGTGGTTTAAACGTTGTCTTAGCTGAATATCAAACCCGGGATATTTTGCCAAATGTCAAAAATCCAAAATGTATAAATAATACGTAAATATCATAAAAAATTAAATTGTATTATATTTTAAATACCTAATCTAGAAAAAATCACTAACAAAAATGTATACTTAAATATCACGGAAATTATTGAAAAAATACTAGATATGTTAAATTTCATAAAACAGTAAAATAAATTTTACAGCTATTTTGTCCTAATAACTTTAAATGAATGCAACACGCGTTGGAAAGTTTTAAAAAACATGTTATTCAAATTTAAATAATTGCATCAGTGTTCCCTTTATTTTTAAACGGCAATGCGTTGGTGACGACTTTGGTGTTGCTAATGCTTATGGGCAACGTTGACCATTTACCGATCATCAGGTGACCCGTCTGCTCGTTTCCTCGATCAGGGCATAAATGCATAAAATATTTTCCCATTATTTTTTAAACATAATTCTGTTCTAAAAATTCTTATAATGAATGAAGTTAATTTTTTAAAGAATTAGTGTATACCACTAATTCTATACAAACTTCTGTTAAGAGAATATGCGTCAAATATTGTATTACTTACTTCAATTTCATAGAATTTAGACGATGTAACTTGTAGAAAATATAAAACCAGAAATTTGTATAATGACTATACATACAAAGATACAATATAGTCCCTTTTTGTCATTTTGAAAGTGTATATTTCTTTGTCAGATTTGTAATTGTTAAAAACCAGTCATTTTGTGTAGATTTCCCGATTCTCTGTTTGGGTGTATAAATTAGTAATGAACTTATTAAGTTTTTAAATATTTTGTACGTAAGATTTGCATCCATTCTGCAACAAGCATGCTTTTTCACTCGTTT
>DWJN01001287.1:0-18570 GCA_018248895.1 Carystus phorcus
GGTATGGACACTTGATGGCATAATCCACATCAAAATTCCCAATGGAGGGCGCCATAAAGTCATCTGCGAGAACGACTAGATGCGATCAGTTACAGTTTTATTATATGTATAAAATAAAAGGTTAGCAATATTAAAATTAAGGTTAGCAAAATTCCATTGTAGACCATTGATTACTGTAATCCGGTTTCAAAGCACCGAGCATATAGTACTTACAAGATAGGTTTCTCTTGTAAATACGAAACTCGATGGATGTGTTTACTACATAACTCTCTTGCGATACAAGTTACAGACAAAATATCCACAAAACAAGTAATGGTACATTGAAACTGCGTAAAGTAGGCCGTCATTACGGAATTATGCATTAAGGTTGCCTTTTTATTGCTCACTTATAACTGCTCGCGGCTACTTTCGTCGAAATTTTGCTCCAATTTCGTTATGGAGATGAGGTAAATTAAACGAAAAAATATAAATCTGATTTATTTCCTATCTCAGTGGAATTAAAAATAACAAAATAGATATACCTAAGCGATTCTTATTACTAATTTACTAGTGACCACCCTCGCTTCCCTTCGATATGTATTTTGCTTTGTGTACATATAGATGAACTTGAAATTTTTCATTGTAACCAAATAAATTAAAAGAGTTTTGTATATAGTAACATAGTAATATGTTACTCTGCTCGACCATAATACATGCCGTGATGGCTTATAATTAAGACTACATTATGTTTTAAATTTTAAGATTTCATGTATTTAGCTTTAAGAACAATGTATCTTGTTGATTACAGTAATACGATAAAATAAAATTTACTTATGATACGTGGAACTAATTCGGAAGATAAAACAATATTTTGCACTTAGTATTAATAGTTGTCGATAATAAGACAAAAAATTGATAATTTTAAATTTGACAATTGGGATTACTTTTTACAATGTCATATGAGAGAAAGCTCATATAATGCCCTCTTAGCCCGGCGGCTCGCGTTGATCCTAAGCGATCGACCGAGTTAAGCAACTGCAGGCGAGCTCGGTACCTGGATGGGTGACCGCTAGTGGCAACATTTCTTGAACGTTTCCGCGCCTTGCAGGACACGTTGAGTCGTCAATCCCAGTTGTTATTTTAGAGAGCAGTCGCTAAGCCACGTTGGAAACTTTCGGGCGGTACAGAAACTTCGGGCACTTATGTTGGCCACTAACCCCTCCACAAATCTGCCGCAACGTGGTGCTGGCGGATGCTCAGAAGAGACTTGTGTCCTGTTGTAAATCACTAATAGATTGACGCTATGGGAGAAAGAATTTTGTAATATTATTAAAGAAACAGTTATTCCTTCACTAAGGATTTTATTGCATAACAAACAGATATAAATGATAACCAACCACTCAAATCAATGAGCCATTAATCGTATTCATCAATCGTATCCATTAATCTACCTAGAGTGAAAATAGAATTCGAAGTCTTTCCAAGCCTGGCTGACTTTTGTTTAATGACCCAAGTGGCGCAATGACCACCGTTTCCAACCGCCATTCGAAGGATCACTGGTTGGATTCCCAGCGGGGCAGAAATTTGAATGTTGAGTTTAAATTTCTGTTCTCCTTGTTTGTATGTAGCTCCCATGATACAGGGAATCCTTGTCTGTGGCTATTAATATGTAACGTTATTTATTTGACCGGTCAAGGCCGGTCATATTAATCATTCTGTTTACAGCCACATTTATAAATATCACTACATTGAACAATGAATGAAATGAATGTTGTACTGTCCTGTAAGTGATATGTTCACACTGTATTAATATATTATTTTCAAATGATTAGTAGCTATAACAAGAAATTGTGAAATTTTGTTGGAGAGCCTTAATAAATAAATAAATACCTAATGTACATTACTGAATTAAGTTTATTACTTTAGGTATGTAGTTAAATAAAATAATATATTTGCATACATTGTATTTTATACTGCCTTCGTTAATATCTCCCTGAGGGTTAGCTGGTAGAGACTTTATGAGCATTACTGCTTATAATTCCGTATATTATAATAAAGAATAAATATTAAACTTCTACGTTCTCACTAACTAAACAGATATATCAAAGCAGTTTTTGAAGTTAATATTAATATAAATACGAGTTCACAGACGCAGATGAAGTTAAGCGAAGTATGTTATTTCATCTATGTACACTTAATCTTCTTAACTACGTTACTGCAAACAGTCTTTCCAAGATAATTCCACGTCATTTGGTTCGTGAACTTCCAAAGTGCTTTTTTTTTGTTTGGCGTATGGAATGAAGAGAAAAGGAACATCTGAAATATTGACTTATTCATCTATCCATCAGCTTTTATAAGTCGTAACCTGAACTTAGACCTTATCTCTCTTATTTGCACCAATCTAATCGAATCGAACATCGTCCTGCTGGCCTAGACAATTGGCAAACGCTTCGAATCTATTCTATATCGACAATCGTATAAACCTTAGCAATATCGTTCGAGCGTTTTGAAACCAGTAGGTACTTGCAGTTTTCATCAAATCGTCAGTCTCTGACTTTAGGACTGTAACTTTGGCCTGGCTTACGTATAGACGGGCCATCGGGTCATTACTTTATCAACGTTCATAGATCCTTTGAAATTCGCGGCCAATAATTCAGCTAATTTTGTGAATTAGATACGCATGTTTCAGGATACATCATTTCTAATTCGATCAAATATATTATGAGTTATAGTAGTAAAAAAAGTTAATAGTATTTAAGTAAAGTCGGTTATTCGCTTTAGAAAACTAACGGGTAACGTTTAAAAATGGCATCCGCGTGATTAACAATTATTAGTCATTTTTATTAGTAACTTAATTAATGTTATGTTTCGCAATTTAGCTATCAACACTACCCCCCATCACATTATTTTATTCTTTTTGAAGGCGGTTTTACGGTTTTGGTTATAAGTTATTCTTTTATTTCTTCCTTTTTATTGGTTCTTTCCATTATGCAGGCGCGTCTAGAAAGCCAAAGATACTCAAAGAAACGGTAACGGCATTATCGAATATGTACAAAAAATCAACATTCGTTGATCTGATATAACATATGACAAACATTTTTTTGCCGTACAAAATTTTATCTTATAACACTTTCTGCTTAACTATGCAGTTCCAAGATTGTAATTTTATAAGCTACATTTATAACATAGATTATTTGTAGGATTTCCAATAAGAGTACTCCGGAATATAGGATCGAACTGTTTAGTACATACATACGAGTAACAACGGACTACACCAGATTTGACGTCATATATAAAACTGATGCTGGAAAACCTTGTTTTCCCGCGATGAGGCTATAAAATCTGGACGTTAGCACCACGCCAATAAGTCCTTCAGAACAAACCTCATTATACGGACGGTAAACAAGGCATAAAAATTTGATATCGCATGCTTGAAATAAGATAGAGCCTAGGCGTTAATAGTAGCTCTCTCGTTCTTAGTTATTAGGAACAATTATGAGAATCACGTTGATTTAAGTGTATATTTGCATTGTTTTACAGAGTTAAACTTACTGGTAGACCTTAAAAATGTGATATCGCATGCTTGAAATAGAACAGAGAACCAGGGCCGTTAATAGTTGTTCTTAGTTATCAGGAACAATTATGAGAATCACGGTTGTTTAAGTGTATATTTGCATTGTTATACTGAGTTATACGTACCTAATATACCTTACAAGAGTATCATATTTGCTTTTTGACTAAAAAACAGTTGTAAAATAAGTTTTGCCCGTTTGAAATTCAATATTTCTGCGACGTCGTGTAAGTTGCTTTAACAAAACTGATCATTATGAAACTACATAAACTCGTCGTGATTTTCTATTTAGATTTAACGACTCTCCTGTAATAAAAATTGATCTCACAAAGTATGTTTAGATATTATCCATATCAAGGACACGGGAGTAAAGAATATCAAATATAAGCAGTTCATCAGTGAAAGATTGTCATCTTTATATATAGATATGAATGTCTGTATGTTTTTATAGAGAGACATTTCCAGAATTTTCTGATAAAGGTTTTGGTACCAAAACTATATCGAGCGGACACATGGTTGATGAGTTACAGTTGAAATGATGATTTTTTTGTATGCGTAGCAACGCGCGCCGGGTACAACTAGTATTATTATAAATACAAACGGGTATTGCCGATTTTCTGTTTTATTATGGCAACTATGGAATCTTACAAAGACGTTAACGAAAATTTACTTGGCTTTTTATTATTTTAATCTTTTTTCTGGTTCCCAAAACAGAAGGGACCTCAATGTGACTAACCTCGATGTGATTAACGAAAATTACAACCTGATCTCAAGACTATGGATTTGAAGGATACAATATTATTATGAGAATGTTACTTATAATGATAGCCAGAACCTGTAAGGTCGAATCATACACGTACCTACTTCTATTTTTCTTAATATGTTTATAATAGACCTGAAGTACAACTTATTTCGTTGAAATAAAACTTCGTAAGAGGACCTACTTACTTGAGAGTACTCGGTGTTCCTAAACGTACGGCAATTTGTACTTACCTGCAGAGTTGGATTTTGCCCTTTTAATTGGCCTCAATTTTCTAATTGTAAGAGAAAGCTTGTTTCTAAATGTGTATTATTATTTTTTACGATGATAACATAGTTTTTGTCTATCGAGACTTGAGGTATTATTTCTATATGATTAGATATTTGTTACTAGATCACTAACTAATTTTAGTAGCAATATATTTTTGTATTTTTTAAAATATGTATAATGTTACTTTGGTTTTTGTTTGTAGTAGTTTTTGACTTTCACTAATTGAGCTGTAAATTCCTAAGACGAAATAAACAATTTGACTAGACTGTCTCTTTATGCGATCTTAAATATTTAAATCATATTATTTTATTCATATTTAAAGTAGAAAAAATATCTCAAAAGACTAAACAGATACTACGTTTAAAAGCCAATCACAAGTAATAATTGCTTCGAGGAAAATCTGTACACAAACGGAATAATATTATGTATATAACCGATAAGGACACGAAGGAGTCTTTCGTCGAGGTACAATTTATTGTTATATCTGCTTTCATTTCCGAGAACAAATATCCAAGGTAAATTGATTTTCGTAGGAGTATAAGCGATAAAGCCTATTACAACTTGTGATGTTCATAAATGTTTGCATGAGGTATACCATGCTGAAGATATAGCACATTTTCTCCTGCAAGTTGCTGGTCTTTGTGCTATAAATTAGCGTTTGTGAATATCTAAAATGTCTTTACACACACAGTCTGGTTAGCAAGGAGACATTTAACATCAAGTTACTATATGAATTACTTAATTTAATCGTTTCACACGAAAATTTTCTGTATTACATGACCTTTTCTAGTTATAATCCTAATTATTATGAATGTCAATATATCTCAACTGATTATCTTGAAACTTTATACACATATTATTAGAGGTATTAAAAAGGACAGGACACTAAAAAAACTTTTGAAATAAATATTTAATGATCTTTGATATTTATTTAAGGGCGTCAACGTTAGCGAAACCACGAGTAAAGGCTAGTCTACAATATTTTTATTTTGGTAATCCTTACCGAAAATTAATGAATATTATTATTATTTTATCTTAAAAGCAATGCCAGCAAATGATAATAACAGTTAATTAAATGTATGAAGATAAACCTCGCTACAGACATTGGAACCATCATAAAAAGGTTAGAATGAATCTTCTAACGCAAAAAACAGCCGTAAAATACAGCTAAAAGTAAATGGCGGGTCTATTTATCGCAATAAGAAACTAAATCTGAACACACCATTATAAGAACAACATATAATTACATTGTTATTCAACGTTATCCAAAATATTGATTTTCACTTTTACATTAACCTAAATATTTTTAAGATAGTGTAATTTTCTACACTTGTTTACGGGAATGAACTTGGGAATGAAAAGAATTTTAAAATTCAGTTTTCCGATTCAGATACAAAACAAAACCTAGAATATAGGGTGAAGTACTAGCGCTAAAACCAAAATCGAGTACAGAATCAAAATTGACAAAACGAGAACAATCCAGTGCAGCGCTTGCTTAAATGAAACGAATCGAGAACTGATGGATGGAATGAGAATGGATTGATTAAATTGTAGGTTATATTCGTGGAAATTTCAAAACCTTCGTATAAGTAAAGCAACATTTTAACCGCTTTTTACGACAACTATGCGAACGGAGGCTTACGAAATTAGTAATAGTTAATATTTTAAATGTGAAATTAATAAAAATATAAATCTACCATTCATTTGACACACACACACACACACACACACACATAATAGGTACTAGTTCTAGTAGACCCGACCACGAATTGTTGTGACTAAGGTTTAGATACTCAATTTAGCAGACTTATTCCGCCATCTGTTAGAATCCTATGTAACTAATTCTTTGTAAAATATTAAACAAATAATTTGCGATAAAGTAATATTTCGACTATAAATTGAGATATAAGCTATCCTATTTATCAAGTTGAATCAAACTGCACACGGTGTGTAAAATTTAATTAAAATCGGTTAAGTAGTTTAGGAGTCCATCGCAGACAAAAATCGAGACACGTAATTTATAAATATTAAGATTTATATCTTGCAGAAATTCTGAACTGGTATACTAACCGGATTCAACAGGTACTAAATCAATATAAGACAAACAAAATCTAATAGCCATAAAGAAAAATATACTACCAACGTTCCTTGTTTCCAGTTGATAAGAAAGAGTTATGCCATCCCATTATAGTCTGGATAAGAAAAATGTACTTGTTTGACCTTGACAAAAAACTAGTGATATTAGGATAACAAGGTTATAAATTTTATCTGTTTTCGCAGAGTAAGTAAATTTTCTTCACTTGGCAACGATTCAAGTGAGAGTTAAGTATGAAGTTTTAACCATATGGAGAGTTTACGACTATACCTGAATTTAAAGTTTTAATGCTCTTAATTTTTTTTATTTATTTACTTCAAACCACTTATGGAAGTCTTGAATGTGAATAGAAGAAAGTGGTAATATTGTCTGTTTACTCAACTTTCGAACTATTTATTTTACCACATAAATTTTAATGTGTAATTGAAAACATTTAAAAAACTTAAAGTCCTTAAAACAAAATTGCCATTGCTTCCATATTGTGCCTATGTTTTATATAACATTACGTTATATTTTTTATAACTTAATTTTGAACAAAAGAAATTAACTTTAAGAATGACGTAATTGTGTTAATTTAGAAACATTCATATACACAAATTATATTTTAATCCCAACAAACCTATAAAAATGCGACAATGATGTAATTGGACAGATTTTATATTCAAAGCAAAGGCATAAACTTCGTTATATCGTATATGTGAGTTAATTTGGCGCTTCAATGGTAACTTCATAAATTCGAAAAATATTTTTGTAATAAGAAATTTTATTATTTCATCATTCGGAAAATCGCATTTTTTTATTTATTAATGCTCTTTTTTAGTAATTCATCGTTGATGCCTTTGAACTTACTCTGGTCCTTGGGAGATGGCGAATTCTCACACCAGGTAGTTCATATGCGTTTCTGCGGCTATTAAAAAAAACTATTACCATCTTTTTTATCGCAATAAAATATCAAAAAATTTGTTTTTCCAAACAACCAACGTCCCCTTAAAGCTTATTGTGTACCGTGCTAGGATTCTATTAAGACAATAATTATATATTTCTCCTATTTGTGATATAGTTAGACTTTGTACTATAATCAATCGAAGGATTGTGAAGAACCAATTTGCAAGCATCCACAACTAATCTATAACGCGTATATGAGCATCAGTCACCTAAAAGCCAAGTTGACTATCTATTATTTTTATTATACCCTGCAGAAAACACCGTATAATGAAACCACTTCATCAACCTCACTCTCTTTTGTTTGCAAACTTACAATCTTCGTTAGTAAGTCACTTAAAACATCTACAATGAAATAACCGAATTAAATTAACCAAAGCACAGCAACGGCGCCTGAGACAACCGTTCAGTTCCAACGCTCGTACCTAACTGACTTTCTCTTCCCGTTAGCACTTCCCAACATTGTTTCCGTCGACGCCAACAGCGCCATCTTGATTAATACGTCATTCAACTCGAAACACTTATAAAAGGAAAATGTGAATTACAATTGCTAATAAATATGAATAAATAACAAATTATGTTCCTAAAAATCATGCCAATGTGTGGTTTTGTGCATATTCTTTCAAATTGCACTTTACAAAAACGGCATATTTATAGCCTCAATCTTTATATTACCTCCTCAATTATAAGAAGAGACTTTTGTATAGCCTCGTTGACGGATTAAGATGGATTAAAGCAACTGTAGAAAATATTTGTTTACCAGTATTTCATGGAATTGAGGTTAGCTTGGATTCTAGACTCATTTGTATAAATCCGAGCAAAGTTTCGCGCATTCGATGTTGTTTACACAATATCATCCAAATAATAGATGTTCAAAGCTACTCGACATAATATTACTGCGCCCGGAGGGCAACAAAACGGAAATTGATTCCATGTACCCTCATATTCTGATTTTCCTATTTTATTCAATGTGACATATCGACTTTTAGGCAAAAGCTAATAGGAAGCCTAATTTCGTATTCTTTCTTTAAAATAGCAGTAAAGTAATGAATAACTAAAATTAATACTTGGACACTACGAACTCGTATAAAAACATTAATACGGAATCAAATATCTAAAATCTGGTATAACTCAAAATTCTAAAAAATTAAAAATATATTGACGACTGTTATTTTCCTTGGCAACCGGGACAGACGGCTTAACTTCCCCTCCTAAGCACGGAAACGCTCAAGAAATTTTCGCTACTAACAGTCACCCATCCAGGTATCGATCCATCCATGGTATCGATCGCGCCTACAGTTATATGCACTATATATTATTACATTTTTATTTCTTAAAAACCCTAATGTAATATATAAATTTAGACTCAGCTAAACCAGCGTCACACTACAAGACGGATCACTTGTCATGACTCAGAAGCATACGTTACCAAGCTTCTAGTATAGATTGATTGAACTTTTTGTTATCAATCAAGATGTCGAAAGCTCCTGTCACGCCCGAATAAATCTGACATGACCTCTGACATTTGATGGTAAGCTTAATATGCCCTCCGTGGCACAAAGCGCTGCTAAAATTTCCACTAGCAGAAGCTTTAGAAGTTGCTTGTCATTCGATCGCTAACTATAATGTCTACAATCTCAAGCATTAGCGCTTACCCTCAAAACTTGATCATGACAAAAGGTCACGTAACCGAATAATGATCGCCATTGACATAATAGCGTCACATAATCGCCCGCGATTGGGTACCACGGACGTGGATAGCGACAGTAACAATCTATTGTCCTGCGTATCATTCCCCATTATTCTTTGCCTTTGATATAACCTTTGCGTTGGGATAAAATTGAAGTCGATACGTGAATTCTCGCTTTATTTTACCAAAATTCCGTACAATACGAACGCCCGAATTTCCAGTCCGGACCTAAAAGCATGGAACTCGAGTGTTACAAGATCCTCTTTGTTATCAGATTCTTCGGGTTTTTTCACTCCATGTGTGGAAAATTACTGTGAAAGCGAGTAAATACTCGCTGATATTATCGTGTGAAATGCGAGAGGGATGAAATGACAGATGGAAAAGTACTTTTTATAGTAGCTTCTTTACTTTTGAAAGCAATCTCAGTATAAATAAATTTCATATAAAAACATAAGGAAACACTTACTATAGATAACTATTCACGTGTACAAAGTTATTTTTACATTTAACGGCATAAATAAACACATTTTACGGCATAAATTGAAACTTGTACGGGCATTGGGTACAAGAGGCTATAGAACTATATAGATCCAGAAAAATACTCTTTAAAAGGTTGCTGGCACCCCCTTTAATGGACCACTATAGGGCACGGGTCTCTCCTCCTCATCTTTAAGAGGTCTAGAGCATATTCCACTACAATGCTCCAGTGCAAGTTGGTGAAGGAACTATGTTAAGAAATTATTTTAATGTATTACGTATTTCTAAACCGCCCAAAGGCCTCCGACATGGTTTGACGACTGCTATATTCATAGAAACCGGGATCGACGGCTTAACGTGCCCTCCGAAGCACGGAAACGCTCAAGAAATGTTTGCCACTAGCGGTCACCCAGCGAGGTACCGACCGCGCCCGGAGTTGCTTAACTCTGTCGATCGCTTAAGATCGACGTGAGCCGCCGGGCTAGACGCCTCTGACACTTGGGTTGGCTACTAACCCCTCCAACAATCCGCACTGGAGCAGCGTGGTGGAGTATGCTCTAGACCTCCTCAGTGTTGAGGAGAGATCCGTGCTCAGTAGTGAGCTATTAATGGATTGAAGGCATAACGTGTTTCACGTGATAAGGGATCTTACGGATATAACTGAATATTTTCGTTTTAAACAAAGACACTTACAGATACACATTTGTATCCACGAAATGAATATATATAAACAAAGCTAAGAGAGTCGTTCATCCAAGATTAAGAAGTAATTATAAAACAACGCAACTTTCCACAGTAAGGTATGAATAAATCCTACTATCAATTAATATCACGGGTCTAATTTCAAACAATCCACTTTAGTATCAAGCCAAACAGTATAACAATTAGTTTATTATGAACCGTATAAAAAAGGTTTATAGACATTTTTATACAGAACTACAGAATAGCATGTACGTAACATCTCTAGTAATTTCAGGATAAGACTTCAGACTGGAACTAAGCACAGCTCAGTAAAGAGATTAAGCGAATCTACTTAATCTTTTCAATTAAGTATTTTTATGGTATCTTGTGTTTTCTTAGATAGCGTTTTTAGATACTGTTGTCTACGAAAGTTGTATCTCGCCCTTTAATATTTCTTACTTTTATTTTCCTGTAACATAAATCATAATTTATTATATACTTAATATAATGGGTATGTAGGAATGAATCTATACTAATAATAATATAAAGCTGAAGAGTTTGTTTGTTTGATTGTTTGAACGGGCTAATCTCAGGAACTACTGGGCGGATTTGAAAAATTCTTTTTCTGTAAGATGGACTAATTGTTCCCCTCTAAAAGTTCTAAACAAAAGTCCGCGACAGCATATGTCTAGCTTTTAAGATTAACCCACTTTATTTAAATTTTAATGGTTATCAAAATAATTTATATGGCAAAACAACGTTTGCTGGGGTCATCTAGTGCAGTATAAGAATGAGACATCTATGATAGGAGCGTGGAAAAAAATAGAATAGTTGGATAGAGTGAGAGGGCAAGTACGTGTGAGGAAGAGGGGAGACTAAGGACGGTAGACGGTAGACGAAAGACAAAGTGCAAGTAAGACGTTAATTAAAAATTATTAAAACGGGAAAGCTGCAGAAAATAAATCATGTTACGTGATGTTCAAGTTTTTATTAAAATTGACCCGAAATCTTACTATATGTATATTGTATGTAATTTTTATTTATCATCTTATATATAAAATTTCCCTCCACCAATCCGCATTGGAGCAGCTCTAGACCTCCTCAGTGTTGAGGAGAGACCCGTGCTCATTAGTGGGCCATTAATGGGTTGAAGGCATATAAAATTTTCATGTCACAATGTCAGTTACAATACTCCTCCGAAATGGCTTGACCGATTCTCATGAAATTTTGTGTGCATATTTGTTAGGACTGAGAATCGGTCAACATTTATTTTTTATACCCCTAAATGTTAAGGGTTGTCCACCCCTTATTTTTTTATGGCAAAACAACGTTTGCTGGGTCAGCTAGTTATATATAAAAATGATTGTTTGTCTGTATGTCATTTATAGACTCTGAAATGGTAGAAGATAGAGCATGATGTCTTCAGCAAATTTGTTCAGAATTCTCTGATAAATGTTTTGTTATAAAAATTATATCGATCGGACACATCATATTTATTATTATACATCATATATATTTTCATGTTTTGTCTGTTTGTGTCTATGTCCATATATGTTTGTGCACGTTAATCTCAGTAACGGCTTATCCGATTTGAATGCAGTTTTCAGGATTATAATTGCGATGCTCTTCACTTAACATTTAGTGTAGTTTTATCATTTAAATCGAATATATGTATATGTTGCAGAACAACGTCTGCTGGGTCAACTAGTATGTGTATATATGTTTATGTAAATATATTTGTTGTGTTTTCATTCAACTCTAGTTAAAACTTAAAAAACTAAATACATTGCTAATTGTAAATTTAATATTTATAAGGTACGTGTCACTGTGTCCGCGATTAACTCCTAAACTACTTAACCGATTTTAATAAAATTTTAATACACCACCATACACCATGTCCAGTTTGATCCAACATGAAAGATAGGATAGCTTACATCTTATTTTATTGCAAATTCATTTTTATTTTTTTTATTTTTTTATTTTACAAAGAATTAGTTCCATAAGATTCTAATAGATGGTGGTGTAAGATAGTTAATTGACAAAATTGAGTATGTAAACCTTAGTCACAGCAACGCGTGGCCGTGTCTGCTAGGTTATATATGTTGCAGAACAACGTCTGCTGGGTCAACTAGTATACCATATATTTGTAACGGTATAAATGTTTTCTTTTTTAAACGGTACCATTTAGCTTGCCCTGTTTATTTGTTTATATATTTACTCTTACGGTTCGCCCAAAGATTTTATTTCTTTGTCAGAATAATGCCGTAGACGGACGGAGAGTGGTGTGATGACAGCTACCTAGGACTTTCCGGAGTATTTTTCAGCCTTAAGTACATTATCTACATCATTATTCTTTTTCAATAAAACCGTTTAACATATTTTTTTACTTATTCTTTTTGACGTTGCTAATGTCTATGAGTGATAGAAGATATTTTTCCATCTGCCATCTTCACCATTAGATGGCCCTAATCTTGGATTAAGCCTTATCTTTTCTTAGCATTCTGTACAATACTTAAGTCGTGCATACGATGATTAAAGCTAAGGAATAAATTGAAAAATAAAATATTGTGTGCAAAGCCTAGACGAGCCTGATTTTGTACACAAAGAATGGAGATTATTTAATCTATACAACGTCTAATTTAAACACTTTGCCGGTAACTTTCTATTACGTGACGAAACCATTTTTGGATAGCTTAATATTAGAAAGCAATTTAATAAACGTATTATCAGACCCCAAGTTAATCTATTTGGGTCAAGTGAGAGATTCCCCAGTCAATTGCTGTTCAAATACTTAAACGGTTTGTTAAGCACGCGGTCTTGCGTGTGAAGGGGAAGAACAATTAACACGGGCGCAATTTATCCTGATGAAGCGAAACATGGTTTAAGACCACATTGCTTACTCGACAAATTCTATATATAAATGCTCTACGGGAAAACGTCGTAGATATCTATACTAGCTGTATGTACACGACAAGCGCTTAGATTTTTAAAGAAAGAAGAATTAGATTTGGAAAGAATTCATTTGTTTTTTCCGTCTGGTGCATATAAATCAGAAGATTGCTCAGGAGTGAAAAAAATCAACACTTTCGAGCGTTGAGAACTGATGAAACATTGTTATTTATTCATATTTATTACCAGTCGGTCCATTTTTATAAAATTTTATTCTTTGTAGTATCTACGGTTCATAATTTTTCCTTTATTTTTCTCTTCGGTGTCGGCTTCTGGAGTTACTTATTGGTGTCTAGTAACTTTTAATATATTCGTTTTTCCTTTTCGATAGCTAAGAAAATAACTTGACTATTATTTTATAAATTAGGTAGGTACTGCTTTAGTCTCTCGCTGATAGAGAAGCTTTTATCGAGAAACAAAGTATCCCAAATTCCATATATCATTTAGAGATATCATAAAAAAAATATTTGTCACTTTAATGCAAACGGGTAACCTAATGGTGAATAATAGGATATGTGGTGAGGAGTTTTTATCGGCGTTTCTTATCACTGATGTCAAAGCATCTTTCCGAAATTGTGGTAGAATCAAAAAATTACATGCATATAAGTATGTATGTATATTGGAAAATTACGTATATAAATAAACTATTTTTAATTTGAAAAATGCAACAATGATGAACAAAAGCAACACCAGAGAAGCGGTCAATGCACCGCTGACTCTGAAGGAGAGCCCTTTAACACCATTTTTTAATAACCCCATGTCATAGCACTCCGAAAATACCTCAAAAGTAAGCCCACTCCACAATTTGCATGCGGCACATAGTATTTCAATGTTACATCATGAATTAACCTTTACTACAAAACATTTTATGCACAGTACAAAATTTTAGCAGTAGTTTCATTAATAAGTCATCGGTGAACTTCAACTTTGAGCGACAGTGACAAGCTTGACTAATAAAGGGACCGCTTTGCTAAGGGTAAATCTTTGATCAAGTTTGGACTAACTAAAACTTTATGATCCCAATGCGGGCAATGTTAAAATGTTACCTGTTTACTGTGTAATGTGTTGAGAAACGAGTACAAGAGCCATTAATTGTAAATGGTCTCCGGTGTTCTTGGACATAGTGGCGTAGTTACTGGAGGGCTAGACAGGGCAGTACCCCGGGGCTCCAAGCTCATTGGGTCTCTCCGACTCTGACTTGGTACGTTAGACAAATTCGCAACACGGTAATTACGGAATAAACGATTTTAAAGAGTTCCGTTGGGGCCATAGTTTCTTTTTTATCCCAGGGCCTTTGGTTTCCCAGCTACACCACTGTAATAAATAAATCATCTTAATTATCGGAGTCGTGTTTAAAATTTTCATAAAATAAAGAGGGAAATACACACAAAACTGTTAATAAATTTCATTTTTAAAATATTCTCCGTAATTCAGTCACATGGAATGAAACCACTGACTGTCAGCCGGTTCGTTGTTCTTTAGGGATTTCTTTCACGTTTTGCGCGAAGACAGCAACGACACCTTCAGGGTTCATAAAGCAAATTCCTCTTTTGTTTCGGGAATAAATAAAAGTCGCAAAGTACCAGGTCAAAATTGTAAGGATGACTCAATAAATTCAACACCTTACACAAATACACAAGTTTGTTTCAGTAGTGAAATAACTTTTACTGACATACCGATCTATAGAAACAGTCCTTAATTCCACTAACACGACGGGAATGGTAAAGCAAAATTCTAAACAGACGGCGATACTAGAGATTGAGAGATCCATATGTTACTGCCTTAAAATCTTCAGGAGATCGTAGATTTTTAAAGTGTATTCCATCTACTTTTTTACGTCAATATTATTTTGAAAGTCTAAATAATTTTGTTGGTTCAATCTGCAAAGTAAAATAAATAATTTTAATGTTTTTTAAGGCAAATTAATATTTAACTTTGTGATTTTGGGTCCAAATTATGAAAATTAATGATATATGAATTCAATGCATAACTGAAGATTTAAAACAGTTTTATTAGAAATTTAAATTAAATTTACATCGGCACTAGACACAAGATTTTTACTGCTCTTGAGTCTAAGACTTCGTGTAAAATATTACCCAAACTAATATTAAAACTTGCAAATTGAATTTACCTACTAGCTAATTTGCCTGAATAGTATATCTTACTACATCAGTATGCCGAAGCATTTCATGCTCTGCAATCCTCAATTCTGAGATATACATTTCCAGAATGCCATTAGATGCTAAGGCGTCTAGATATCCAATTAACGATTAATTCAGTTATAAGCATTGCCAATAACTATCACAGCGAATTCAACATTACGGGTTTTGAGCTTGGATATTTGAATGTTTGAAATATTTAGTTTAATATTGCGATATAATAAAATTATGTTTATATCTAGACTCATCACAACCCATCGTTATCACCCTGCTGGATTTGAGACCTTGAGGTTTGAGACCCGATAAATACTGTTAATTTATTTTTCGCTTATAACAATCGCCTATTAACTTGTCCGCAGCGCTTCTTCCACCACGTCTGTCAAATATGAACAAATATCCTAACCAAAAATATATTTGAGTCAATTTTATCAATAACTTTACTATCACTAATGGTAAGTGGTCACCTTCACCCATCGATATAACACAAAAGGAGCGTTACAATATAACAACTACAAAAGTACATAATGCGTTGCCAGCCAATAACAGCTGGAGGCTAATTATTACTAGTACTCCGAAACAGCAATCGTAACATCTAAAAGACATTACACAGTCGAATTTAGAAAGAGGGTAAAATCCAGAAGGGTAAAAACCAATTAACTGAATGGTAAAGACTACAGATTTAATGGACTATAAAGCTAAAGCAGCATAGTCAACAGTTTGTACACTAATCAGCTGAAATAATTACTCGAGATCAAAGCCGTATAAAGTATTAGAATACTAACAGATCCGACAGATATCTTATAACATAAAAAAATCTGTCGAATCTAAACCATTCTCCAATCCAATCCACAAACAACAAAATCATTACAAATATGTACAACCGCTTAGTTCAGTGAACAAACACGAGCAGAGGAATTATATTTATAAAGAAAGGAGTATTTGGCATCATTACATATTGTAATAGGTACTGTTCATTTACGACGGAGTAAATATGTTTTCTTTCTGAAGAGACTATGTCATAGCCACTTTTGATTTTCAGCATGATACGATTAAATTGGCTCAGGTCCCTATTCTTATTTAAGGTTCCTCTTATTTAAGGTTCATCAATAATATTTTGATATTAATTAAGACTAAAATTGTTTCATTCAACATCGCCCTAGACTATTTGTATTATTTTTCGCTTATAACAATACTCTAGACTATTTAGCTTAATATCGTGTTTACCTCAATTAAACGATTTTGCTTTCCTGCTGTTTTATACATTAAATTTGCTGACTCGCGTGACGTAATGGTTGCCATGGGGACCACCGTTTGAAGAGTCCTGGATTCGATTTCTAATGGGACAGAAATTTTAACAACGAGTTTAAATTTCTGTTTTCGGTCTATGTGTGTACTTGTCTTTCAGTGTTATCTTATGCCACGACACAGGTAATCCTAGTATGGTTCTATCAGTGGGTAGTATATAACATTAAGTACATTAGTTATACATTATCTTTACATTATTTACATATTTTCGTTATGTTAGTTATAATATTATTTTTTATTGTGTCTTTTTCATCCGCATACTATTTCATTATACAATAGCGTCAGGTATGTAATTATTTGCTACAAATGAATTTATAATGTCGATTTAAAATGTTTTTAATACAAAATCGTATCTGCTACTTAACGTTTTAAGATTGGTTGTTGTAGAAACACCGATGAACTTTATTTTCTGTGTCATAAGATCGATATTACAATGATTACAAATAAAATACGTTTCTTTTACTGAAATAATCCATTGTACAATACGAAATTATTAGAAGAATGAGGTGATTCTGGACCCTTAATGATAACGAGTACAATTTTCAATGTAATTTAACGCACCATTTTGTAGTATAACTCGGATTTAATATTTTCATTATAATTTTGTTTCTTTGTTCAAGAATTTTTTTGTTTTTACACTTAATTCTTCATGATTGTAGGTTGTAATGGATTTTTATGAAATAATTTCTTGTGATGGTTTCAAAGTCAAAGTCAAATTATTTATTTCGTCTTAGAAACTTACAGCTCACTTAACGAAAGTCAGAATCTACTACAAACAACGACTAAACACACAAAATATATTGTTAATAAAAACAGTTACTGATCTAGTAATCAGTAGCTAATCCTAAAGAAATACCTAATGTCTCGATAGACAAAACCTATCTTATCATCGGCTTTATAAAAGTTTATAAGACTGTGCCAAGACTCCAAGCCCATGCAGTAGACGAAGGTATCGTAGAGGCTACAGAATTTGCTTGTGTGCCTGTGAAAGTGGGGCACACGTATCTAAGTGATCAAGCCAACTTCGTTTCGCCTAGCAGTTTATGAATGATTAACATAACTTCTTTATTTGTTAACCGATTAAAATAAAAAAAAACATTAAACTTTAAGTTTGCCGTGTCCAGACACCGATCAGTTACAGTTTTGTTATATATATATATATAGAAGGAGATGTATTTTTATTAAGCCTTTTTATTATATTATCATTGATATTATTATCTTTCCGTTTCTTGTTTGTCCTTGAGAGCCAGTTCCATCTTTATTCTCTATTTTCTTGGTCAACAAAGAATCATTTAAATCGATTCATAATTAAAAAAAATACAGACTCTGTGTTGAAATTTGGTGTTTGTTATTTTACAACTTAAATTGGAGAGATTGCCTGGACTTAAATATATCACTTCCATAAATATAACTTATCTGTGTCGTGGTTCCATAGACAAAACAGGAATAAAATAACTCACACGTTGATTATAAGCAGACATTTAAACTAATTTTTAATTCCACCTTCCTTACACTAATTTAAACATGTCGTATTGGGGTACATTGATATGTATAATTATATTCGTATATGTGTTACATTATTTCTTTGTATTTGTAAGTAGTGATTTTTATATCGTTAATCTTATATCTTATACTAATATATAAAGCTGAAGAGTTTGTTTGTTTGTTTGATTGTTTGAACGGGCTAATCTC
>DWJN01001288.1:0-18566 GCA_018248895.1 Carystus phorcus
CATAGAACTTTCACGTTAATATGCGTGTTATATGAACGAAATTTTGACAAGCCTTTCAGAAACTGGCGGTTAGTGTGAAAAAAATCGGGATACTTAACCTTAAGTACTAGATATTTATTATTGTTTAGGTACAGGAATCCGTAACACTTCGGCATCATAGATAAAGACAAGATTAAGGGACAAACAGAATCCGTGAACTACAAAAATCTTTGCCACTATGCACGTATAGAGTCCAGCAATCTCCAAAAGAAAACCTATTAAAATATCTTTGTAGACCATACTAATAGATTTGTAATGAATGCTACCTAGCCATGAAACTACGCACCCATTTGGTACTTGTAAAACAATAAAAAATATAAAAATATATTTTGTTAAGTGGTCATACAGTATCAGAGAAAAATAACACGTTCCCGTAATTATAATTTTTCGCAGGCTGTAATTTTCGTCCGCCATTAAGGAAATTGTAGTCCTTATCTTCCAATGGTTCAGAATTAGAGTTCTGACTCTGAATATTTTCGGATTATTAACTTAACAATTTCAAAGATGTCGTTTGACATAAACAAAATTGTGATACCGGCTTCTGTAATTGATTTTATTTGATTAATCGTTCAAAATCATGAATTAGCTACTAAATTATACGCAACGGGGCTAATGTTTTTCTTTACGTCTGAAGTATCGTTTTATTCATCCTCGATCCAGAAATCTCGATCCTTCTTACAATGCTAATTACGAATATTTTTGTCTGGTTTTGACTACTAAGTGAATTGACTAAATTGATTTTCTTACTTTTTTTTATCTACAGCCAACAAATGTTGGACGCCGCTACCGTATTAACAAATAAAGAAAATGTAACTTCACATTTGCTTATTTCTAAAAATATGATCCTCGAACATTAAAAATAATTAACCATTTATCGTACAATTTCACATATCTACAACATATGGTACAATAAACGAAATCAAAACCATTTTTAATAACACGCCGTGAAACATGAGCCTGCACTAATATTCCATATACAAAAGATGGTAGTTGCATACTGCAGGTTGAGGAATAATATATGGTATTGGCCAAACGCGAAATAAACAAATGTAAAAAAACTTTACAAAGAATCAATATAATTTGTTTTGCTTTACTTTTTATAAACACCGTTTAAAATTATATTTTATTTTGTACAATAAACTGTGGTTGCCCACATCACTCCAATAATACTCGTAGAAAAAGGCTAATGATATTCAACATTTCTTTTTATTCCTAATCATTTCCTTTTAAAGAAGAAAACTGAGGCAAATTTTGATTTATTAAGATCTCCAGTGTCACTGAAATAAGCACACCAATGACATCAGTCAAAAAACTACGTACAGTTTAAAGAATACAAAAAGGTATTGGAGGTCAAAAAATAAAAACAAGTCAGTGATAAAGTGATGACAATACCGGCGCCTGTGACCGCACGTTGTGGGGATGACACGACATTACATTTTAATCTTGAATAATTTATTTCCAGAGATATTACTCGTACTTTTATACAACAATTATTCCAAAGGCCGGTTGGCATAATTCATACACTCTTGAGAAAAATATATCTCCCAGTGTTCGATATTGCCTCATGATGACCTTTTTGCAAATGCTTGTTAAACCTTGTTTAAAGAATTCTGACCAAAGTTGCTAAAGATATCATAAATCCATTTAATAGGACAAATAAACGACAAAGGACAAATAAACAAACGAACAATGATTTTATATACATAGATAAATAACCTAAACACTGACTCGTGAGAACGAGTGTTAATGAAATAGAAAATGACCAAATGACCCCAAGCAGGTGAGAAGACATCAAAGTCGTGAGACGTAGTCATTTTATTTCAAACTAGTAGTCTAATCAAGGAACATTGTGACAGAGCAGAGCGCACGTAGCCCCTGATTGCCCACTGTCCCCGCGATAAATAACTGAATAAAAGAAATCATTTTTCTCCCTCGAGGCGACCGCACCACCCCGACGCTCCCGCCACCTAAATTAACGACGAGATTGCGTTTTAAAATGCGAACATCCATGAGAATTTTTCATTCCTCTACTACGGGTAGCATATTGTTTTTATTAAAAATCTTTGACACTTTCTGTAACGGTATCCTATGCATGTCGATGTCGTTAAGTATGTAATCTAAATTATACTTTATTACATCAGCAATTAACGATCACTTTATCTTATAAAGTTAAGCAGGTTACTGTAAAAAAACCTCGTTGTTTTAAAGTAGCTTAACGTGAATTCAACTCGCACGGAACGAGCGCGTCGACGACTTGTAAGTGAAATGTAATAAGTAATGTCTATTGTTACCTACTTAAAAATACCAGCTTTTAAAAATAGCTGAGAAAACTGTAAGTAAATCTTTAACGCTATCGCTGGATAAGAAACGTTACTTACTAACTACTTTTAATATCGTTTAAATTGCATTGAGATTGGTTATATTATGTTTACGCTTTTGTTTCCTTTACGCATTCCTATTTCTGCTTCTAATCTTTTTACAATTCACCTAATAATGATATTTAGACCGATGCTTCAAGACACCTAACTTTTCATAGGCACCGTTATATCCTCAAATTCCAATAATTAAATTCTCATTGTTTCAATTGACATCCTCAAACTCAAAAACCTCAAACTTTTACACCGAAGTATTTCAATCATGCAAATGAGTATTCCGCAAAAGCACTGAGGATCCTACACATTACCGTATATTAAATAAGGGGCGTTTTAGACAAGTCAAGAGGACATTTTCAAAAGTGAGCGAGCAAATGTTTTGTTACTTTACAACTTCCTCGTTACCCGAGCAAAAGCAGGTGAGCTTCATTTAAATTACAGCCAAATTCCTCCGCAAGTATCTTTCGAGTTACGTTCAACAAATTAAGCGAGACACAGCAGTTGCTGGCTAAGTTTATTGCAGGCACGCTTGTCACTTCAGTTTCAGAGTATCCAGCTTGGCCGGTGAAATTTGCTTCAGCACCTGTCTACAAACTGATAATATCGTCGTATTACGAGAGCTAGTTTCAATGCATGTGTTTCATTATATTAGAAATTAATTAACACCTGTATAACTAAGAAAATAATGGCAGGTATTATGCCTTAAAGGTAACTGCAATACAATTTTTACAAGTTCATATTCCTAAAAAAGTAGGTAATTTTAGTACAATTGTGAGCAAATGACCGAATTGAGAATTATTAAAACTCCTGTAACGTGCAAACGTAAACGTTCCTACGCCCTAAAAGCAAATAAAAATTTTAAACATGAAAATTATTAGCGGCGCGGCGTGAACTTTGACATTTTCATTTATACCACGCACAAATACGGTGTGTGCATACATAATATATCGATGTATTCAAATATTAGCAATCGAAATGTAGCAGTCGTTTTGGTGTGTTACACCATTATGTGTTCCTATAGACATCACCATATAATCTTAAATTTGCACATAACTGGACTGCGTAAGAACGAATTAAACGACATAAGTGTATGTTCTCATGCGCGGCAATATCATGACAAAATGTGGGAACGACGCTGTTTGAAAAATATTACATATACATATGTATAATTCTTTTGTTCATGTGTATGTTACTGAACTCTTTGACGGTTGTACCGAATTTGATGCTATTTTTACTGTGTGTTTAAATGGATTTGAGAATGGTTTAAATTCACAATTAGATTCGATAGAAATGAAATATTTTTATATGCTGCAAGGTAATATCTGCTGGGATAGCTAGTAATTTTAATTTATATACCTTAACGTCATCATGTCACTTTTCAAGTGTCGCTGACAAATATGTAAATTGAGATCATATGAACACTAAGAGAGATAGAAATTCAAAGATAACAAGGTTTAAAAAAGTTGTAACATCGCACCTATCACCGGTTTTTATGTCAATTAAAGGAAACTGGTAGTGAACCGATGTCATTCAATGACCGTCCCACCGGCTGCCATCACGCCGTCAGCTTTTTTCCAACGTAGAAATTGACACTCCTGCCTACGTATAGCTTTTCTCGTACGAAATTTGGGCAACCATACGCTGAGCCTACGAGCATCAAAACTCTCTCAATATCACTGGTAACTCTCATTCTTTGATTATAGTATCGGGCTTATAATCTCTGCAAGCGTTGATATCTACTGTTAATGCACGAAGAATCCTACAACCATATAACATAAGAACGTGTGTATGTACTACCGTCCTAAATCTAGATCTTGACATAATTATGTAAAATGAGGTTTTCATGAAAACAAAAGAATCCTATTATATATTGGCATTTCAGCATAATATGTCATTTTTCTCACACAAAAAAACGCTTCAAAGACTTTAAGCTATACACGTAATATTTACTACGAAACATTTCATCCACACAAGTAAAGACTTGTATTTGCTTGTTTCTAACTAAATTACCAATATCAACAACAACATCGAACAAAGACATCGTCGATATTACAAATTCGTGGCGAGGAAAGTCAAAATGAAAGAAGGCGAGCTCCGAAAGCGGCTTACACAAAGAAAACAAAATTTTCACTGCGGGATTTTCATGTCAGTCACGTAGGAGATTTTTTTCTTTTTCGCTCCCAACAAAATGAATTTTGCTCTGACAAACAAATCACCGCAGATCCAATCAAAGACGCTGACAACCAGCTAATGTTTCATAAAATAAAATTTCATAAATTACAATACGAGGCGTTGATCGTATTCACAAAATGAAGTCATAAAAAGAAAAATATCCAGAGTTATACTAATATTATAAGTAATTTTTACTTTATATTTTATGTAACTAGTGGAGGAAAGACTGGAGTAGCGACATGATGGTAAACGGTTACCTTCTTCCAAAGACAACCTCTAGTACATCAAAGGCAATACTGTTGCATGGTCGGCCAACAAAGAGGGAAGAAAAAAATTACTGTTATCAATACTGAAAAATACCAACAGAATAGTTATAGACTGACTAGACTCATAACAGTGCTAAAGGAAATAAGCAAAACGTATAACAGTATATTAATAGTAATTAAAATTAAACTTCAAGGAATTCGATCTGTCGCCTCTCGTTCTCAAAGATAAAGCCCTACCACCAAGTGGAACTAGCACCTATGATTCCATCCATCCATCCATCAGCCTGTAGACGTCCACTGCTCGACATAGGCCTCTCCTAATTAACTATGATATAAACTATGTTAGTTTTTTTTATACCTGTATGATATAAACTATGATAAATGTATTTTGTATGCCGATTTTGTAATCAGTTCAATCGCGTCGATTGTGGGTACCCGTATCCTGGACCAAGTGCATAAGGGGCAATTACTAGGGTCGTACCCAGTGGAGAAAGGGTTTCCATTAATCGTTGATGATACAAATCCCCCCGTAAACGTAAACGACCGACTGTAATTATAAAAGAAATTGGATTAAAGAGCTGAATTTCCAAGGTTCAACTAAGTCTTGTACCGACTGTTATAGTATACATATGTGCTACTTAAATATGACCTAATTCAAAAAATTTGTTGAATTGTGCAAAATAACTAATAAACTAACGACAAATATAGAAAAGACTACATATTATTTAGATTACATTACATTATTAAAGAGGTTTGTGCGCAAGCAATCGTGATGGCGCGGCGCTTACTATTAATTTAAGTGAAGGCGGAGACTCTTATTGTAATGCGAACTGTTATTGGAGTCTGATGAATAATAGAATCAATTTCGCTCGCGGCTATTACTGGGTGGGAATTGAATTGAATTCCTCCTACATCTCTTCAACCACTGATATTCTCTTCACTAAATGTTAAAATAATATGTCCGAGGACCTATTCAGGCGTATTACAACCACATCATACCATAACCATGCGACAGTGACAATTACGTGAGTAGAAATTTGTATGTCAATGCATGCTTATGTTCAAGCTTTATGCTTGATACTACATAAAGCTTTCATATGAACAAACCTTTCATATGAACTACATTTTGCAGCAAAAGTAGTGTAAAGACACACATACAACAAATAGTTTTTCCCTGTATGTATATTGTAATTACGATTACCTATATATCTTCAATTACTTTAGTCTTATAGCCTTACTTTAGTAGGGGAAAGAAATTACAAAGAATTCCAATAACAGTTCAGTAATGAAAGTCTTTAAGTAACTTTTATTGGAGGAACAATATGAAGTTGGAAAGCAGGGCTGCCCCTCATTAAGTTTAACTATTCGCTAAGGGTTCCGACACCAAAGAACAACGATGTCGGCTGTAAATAGCTGAGGAGTAAATACAATTGCTAGAAGAACTTGAGCGAAGTTTCTTAAAGTTGTATATTCCTGCAAATTTGCAGAAAACTCAGTTTTGCGGTTGTGGTATAATAAATATAATAAACACTTGCTGAAATGATGTTGGGGTTTGTTATTTGTAAAGTAGAAAGAATTATAATAACAATTAATGCTATTGGTTTACACCCTAATTAGTATTTAATTCTACTGATGTATTTAATTCCCCTTTCTACCTCTTTAATTTTTTTTCTATTTTACAAAAACCAACTTTGGTACCTAAAAATCTTAAAATTGTCAAGTAAAGCTCTCAACCCCAACTTGCAAAGACATAATTGCCTTTTTCAATTTTTTATCACAAAGCATCGAATAAGAATGTTTCATGAGTACATTTCAAGTATATTTTCTCGTAACAATTCAAGGGAAAATACACTACTCGATCCTATCGATCCTAATTGTGAGCGATGAAGAGTATAAATCAGTCTCAATTTCCTCGCCTTTCCAGGCAAATTTATCCACGTTGGCCAAAGTTTACGGTCAATTAAACGAAAGAAACTTATTCTCGACTTTGATGTGCCGCCGACCTGGAACTAATTACAATCGGGTGAAAACGACCTTTTACTCTGCAGAGTTTTAGTCCAGTTTGTGCCTGAGTGTCGGCTAATAACGTTTTATTTTACCAAAAACTTTTATAGATGAAGGGTTCTTTTATGGAACTAGACGACAAACTAGAAGACAAGCCATTTGATACGTTGTCACCTTTACTCCTTAGAATTGAAAATTACACCAAAGCGTTACCGCCAAGAAAGGAAGAGAAAAAAAAGAAAAATTTGCTCTCAAACCCTTAACCCGAACATGAAGAGTCATTTGGCGGTTGATTTAAGCAAGGAAATGATAGCTAGATAGGCAAGCTTCGTCCAAAGATCACTTAATAATAACTTTGATATACTACTTATGCTAGGGCCCAACAATGGGGGATGGCTTCTGTCTACTGACATGGGTTTGTGATCTGTATTCTTGGCCGAACCAATATGGTCTTTAAATTATTTAATGGCGTTGATATTAGCGTCACAATTGGAATTTACTTTGGTATTCAACTTCTTTCTCATTCCAGCCAGCTCATACTTTACTAAAGATTCGAGGCGAATACTCAAGAAGCTTCTAATTTATACCATGGATCAGAGACCTTTCATCTACGTTGTTCAGTGACGTGTGGAGGATTCTTCTTTATTAACTGTAACCAGTTACCACGAGCTGGGCTTACTGAATCATTCCCAATTAACAACTTTGCAGCTTATTCAAATGCAACTGAAACTACGTATTTGGACCCATGAACTTTTTACACATTGCGCGAAAGAGTTCAGAAAGCTTGAATAAGCTGATAGTTGAGTAATGTTGAAGAGAAAAGGTCTAGAGGACGATCACCTTCTCGATGGATGGACACGGTTACTAAAACGTGCAATACCAACGTACACGGTTCCCTCCTACTTTCCAAAGTTAGACAAGCCTGACGGAACATGTTAGGTGAAACTCATGGTTGATCACGATCCTCAGTCATCAGGTAAAGACTATAAAGAAGAAACTACGTATAATTTGATACTATTATAGGTAATAAAATTTTCCATAAAACAGCGTATGCATTGTGTAACTTTATATTATCTACTTTAAGCAGAAACTTAGGCTATTGTGCTATTGTAACATCTTGTTTTCCATTTACATAAAGTTAAACAGTTGTTTCTCACTTTTGACGTGTTGTCGACCTGAAAATAATTACAATGGAGACAAAGGATCTTCTCAAAGTACAACTTACTTAACTTCTTTAGTCATTTGGCTCGTAGATGGCTAGTTCATCAGCATTTAACCCCTTCCTGATAGGTAATTCTATTTGAATAAAGGCCGACGCTGATCCTATTTCAGATAATAGGAGTCATTCTTTTGTCAATTTCTAGTATCTATGGCAATCCGAATGATTCTGGTTTTATAGAATACCTAAGCATTCCACCGAATGCCAAAACGTTCAGGGTCATTAGGAACTAAAGTTACGAGTATATACGTATTTAATACCTTGAATCACCATAAGATGCAACTCTTAGCTATGTCAAAGTCGACCGCTTCAAATAGTTGTTGGATTGAAGCAACGCTACTTAACTTTTGTTTACAAGAAGCAAAGATAAATATATGTTTTCGTAGTATTTTTTAGAAAGTCTCAAGAATAAAGTGAGTTGAAATTGAACCAAAAAATAATATTTTTTACCTAAATATAGATAAAGCCAACCCTAACCTAAGGTAAGTTTCTATCCATTTGAATTATGTAGCTTGTTTTTCGTCGTCAATTGACTAATATATATTATTGTTTCTATGTATGTACATATATATGTATGTATTACGTAAAAGTTGATCGAGGCGAATCTGTCTTAAATATTAGATCTATTATTTACGCTTCTCAATTCTAAGTAATAAAAAGGAGTGAAGGAATTCATGTTAATTTTGAGTGAACAACTTTGTTTTATATTTCCTTAATTTTCTACTATACATGATTTCCTCTTACCGGTCTCTATAATAAAGTATATAACGACAAATAGAAACATATTTTATCTAGAATATCAAGACTGAGTAGACAATCTATACAATGCTTGAATTTACGTTTTGCGGGAAAATCTATAATTCACTCGTATTATACGTTTGAAGTGCTAATTTAGTTCGGAGTTCCGAGCTCGTTATAATTATTACAATGATTATTTCGTTTTCTATCCTAATTTTAAAGTGATTTTTGAGTTCATTTGACTTTATTGTATAACTTTTCATTGCCGATAAAATAGAAGCACTGCATATACTGACTGCATTGTTAACATGAAGATGTTATTCTTGATAATAACTTTCATTTTTAAAAGCCTAGGAGGCTGATGTTAAAATTATTTAAAAATTACGAAATTACATTATAACTCTTTATGTTTAATTTAAATTTCAAAAGTAATAGGGGGCTTATGTTTTGAAGTAATTTTTTTGTAATTTAAGTCCCTTATGGGTGAAATTTGCAAACGTAATGACACCTACTAAAATTTCGTATATATTTTTAAAAATGTTACAATTGAATAATTAGTTATAAGGTCAATAACGCGTTTTATATTTTCAGTTATGTATAGAAATTCGGTTATTTCACTGACTTCTCGCTAGGTGGATTTCTGCAGCGCCCCTCTACATTACTTCAACCACAAAAGCAGAAAAAACTAAAATGGTATTGTTGACATAAAATTACATCGTGCCATTTTGTGAAATAGGTTTTTAAATAATGATGAGTGATAATATATTTCGGAGGTACAGCTGTACCGTTGCTAAATTGAGCAAAAAATTCATAGAATTAATCGAAAATGATGATAGTTACAATTCTAAAAATTACAATACGCTTTACCATTTCACTTCGGCAACATTTTCTAGCCTAGAAGGCAGTTTTGTCACATAGCGTAAAATCTATAATTACATTGTTCTAACACTGCAATTAATCATTTCGAAACACCTTGTTTGACGTTCACTTATGCAGTACACACTACCTCGACTTTGATGTATGGACTGCACTAGCTTTTGATGGTGAGCTTTTGTAAATAATTTTAAAAGAAATACGTTACGTATTTACATTTTAACATGAAAGATCGTTAACGCCCGTAAGATCCTGAAAATAAAAGTGATCAGTAAGAATATTGATATGATGAAAACTATATAAGCAGTGCAGTGTGTGTAAGAGAAGAATACAATACAAAAATAAAGAATAATGAATAATAAGTTCAATAAGTAGAGAATATACTATTTATATTACTCGTATAATCAAAATAATTATTTAAATAAGCAGAAACTTCTTAAAAAAATATTCGAAATACATTTAAATACGAAAGCTACATATCTGGGAAAATCATTCCAAAATCGAATTAATTCTATCGTAAGTAAGAAGCAAAACAAGAAAGGTTAATTGGAAAAGGCAAAATAATAGTCTCGACAAACCGAAACTGTCTGTAGTAGCAATCGAATTAAAGAAAATAATCTGGAGAAAGAGACAAATAAAAATGGGATAAGAGAATTAGCTAAGTAGATCAAGCTGTCGATACTCAAGTATGTCTTCATAACTGAGACGATATGATCAAAGGTAATTTTGGGTTAAAGAAAATGAAGTGTTTAAAGTAATTAATGAGATGATAGCATTTATCATATCTATTTTTCATTTCTTCATCTAAGGGTAAAATTGTACAAGCGTCAATAGAGAAAAGTAGTATTTGAAACATTTTAATAACTTTCTACATGAAGGTGCCACTAGTTGGGTAGATAAAGAACCTAATTGCGTAGCAGTATTACAGCAATTACTTTAACGGAATTGATTTGACCAGAGCTAATTAGTCATTCGTTAATCTACAGACCGTTAGGCAATTAATAATATGACGAAGAATAAAAAAGCGCGCAATTTATAAAAGAAATATAATAGAATTTGTTTCGGGTCAATTTTATGTTATCAGTTTTTTGAAACCACGCCATCCCTTCAACAAATCCTTACCGTGAGTAGTCTTGGAAGAAGAAGTAACTAGAAACTATGCTATTGCATGTTACGTTAACGGTAAATTTATTTATAGCATAGTTCTTTGTAATCACTTTTTGTTATTTCCGTAAATCCCAACAGTGTTGTTTTCTAAATTTTTACACATCTACTCAATGACGAGTCCTGGTTTTATTGTCACAAAAGTACAGTCCAATGTCCAAGCTTCCTAGACGAGGACTCCAATTTTTAACCGATAATCCAACGAAAAGCGAAGAATTGTTATAGATAGGTATACCCTTGTATACATAATATACTGTACCCTTAACTTAAAAGATAGGATTAATTAAATGCATTTGTCTTTCAGGTCTATTTTCTCCAAAATCTTATTTAATAATGTTACAACATACATAATCAGCGACATCTGTAGTTTCAATTAAACAGAGATACAAGTATGATTCCTGATGCTTGATAATCATGTATCCCTGAAGACTGCATTGATATTCTGAACAGAATCGCCTTTATACTGAACAGAATCGACACATAAAAGAGAGTATCTGTGAAGTTAAAAATGATAGTGAGTTTGTATCCGCATTTCTGTCATTTGTGAACGCGAGATTGGAAAACTTGCAGCGTTTCATAATGGAACTATAGACCACAGAGTAAATAAGTATTGTATCCAATACGCCACAGTACGACAAAGATGAAGCTGCCGCAGACTGCATTTTAAAATCTTCGACCACAGTCGACTTTAGTTGTAAAATAGACTTTAAGTCGTAAACATAGAAATGAAATTTTATTAACATGCTTTGTACTCTTAAATTTATACTCTGCCCGCAACCAACCTTTATATGTGTACTTGAACATGTTCCGGTTTCCTTTTCACCTACTTTTAACTTAAAAATATGATACTTTATTTGTATAGCAACAGTATTAACTTCATTGTTAGTTCGTGGTATCTGGAAGATGTCCACAGCACTACTTCAAATGATGTTTAACATTAATTCTACAATGCTGCAATATCGCTGCAGTCGCATAAAAGTACAAATCTATGAATACTCCATTACTTTGCATAAATCATTCTGATGAAAGGTAATGACAGAATTAAAATTATTTTTTACCGTACCGTTATTTTATTGTTTAAACTTTTAATATATTGTTATATTAATTTATATCTTAGTGTAATTGTATTTGTAAAGAAATTCTTTGTGCGTACAGAACGCTCTTCGCCATTGCTATCCAAGGGGCAGGGACGGTGGATACTTGAAAAAAAAACAGTCGAATAATATCTATCGCTTTTCTTCATATCTAGATATAATTTTCATTACTAACACTACTTACTGTCTCTACCACCATTCCATCTATTCTAGCTAAGCTTTAGTTTCCCGCTTATCATCTGTAACTTAAATTCATAGTGAATATTTACATATACTTTTTTTGTACACTCTACCCTGTTTCCTCAAAATAATTTATTCATGCTGGCAATCGTATCTCCTTTACTTTTTGTATTACTATGTTGTTGTATGAATTAAAGATAATTAGAAATTGAGATTTATATTTGACTATGTAACTAACATGTAAGGAACAAAAACATCGGGAATCCTCAAGAATTCTCGATTATACCTACTCGTAGATACGGCTTCGAATCAACTGTGTACACATTTGTAAATCTTAAGAGAGATAAGATTTTACGCCCTTCATGTCTTATAATACTTGTCGCCGAAATGAGTTCCAGATAAGCAAACAAAATTCAGATTCAATCATATCTGTCAACACTGCATGAAAATTAGATAACATTTCGTCACCTGACTTGATGAGATCGTGCCTCGCTTTCAGAAAAGGGAATTAAGTTTGCTAAAATCCGAATGGAAAGTAATCTTTTGTTTAAACTGAAGGAAATTTTCGCTAGTGTCAGATTACTAAACATAGCTGGGTACCCACATTTTGTCTCATACATATTTAATAACCAATCAACTGATCTGCGTGAAACATTTTCGTTCGTGTTATGGCCGGAATTTCTAACTTTCTGAAATTCTTGACTCCCAAATTCTTGTGAATTTCATGTTTAGACAGCTGACGCAGATTTTCATGACATTTGATTGTCATAGCATTAAGGTGGAATTTTAAATTCCAGAATTTCATAGGCATCAAGTCGGCGGATAATACGGCCTCCTTATAAATCCTAAAATCTGTAGATATTTAAGAAGCTATGATGAAATAGGTGTATCTAGGTAATGTTTCATAAAGATTCTTAGTCTTTACGTAGATAGACTTAGATAACAAATCAATACCAAATACATATTTGTATTACCAAGATATTTGGTAAAGTATTCTATAAAAGTTTTGCCATTCCATCGCGGCTTCGGCCCATTTTCGTTGCTTCGCTGAACATGCTGTGACTTGATTAGTTCTGAAGTTTTAATAAATACTCCGAATACTTATATTAATATTTGGACATAGACTATCATGGTAATCCTTTTTATAAATGTCATATTCTCCTAATCTGCTTTTACCTTTTTTACGATTACGTGTAAACAAAATATGGAAAATAAAATGCCATGTTTATTAGAAGCTATGAATCGTGTGAAAAGTTATGAAGTGGTTTCATGTGTGTAAAAATTAACTACAATCAATAATTATATTTATCTTTTAATAAATTTTCCTTGTAGAACGATCTCCTCCTTCCTCCTAGAACGATCCAGGTTTGATTTATTTGACTTCTATGTGCCAGATTCTTTTAAATCAACCACATATTACTAAAGCTGCGCACTTTTTACTATACTCGTAGTAATAGAAGTAGAATCTGCGAATTTATAAGTTGATTCGAAACGATTTATATTTTCTATTTTCATAGAAACTTGGGAATAAAAAGTAAACACTAGTATATTAATAATACCTTGTATTTTTTTATGTAACTTACCGACAAACGAGCAATCGAATTATATAGGCAATGGGAACAGCAAAAGCATTACCGTAGTCGGTCGTAAGAACCGTCTTTCTTATCGATATTATTATACCAGTACGTCAATAGTAGTCAATACCAGTATTATTTTCGTGAAGCCTAGCTACCACTCTTTTGCTTGAGTCAATCGCCAAAAAAAGCCAGCAGGTACTATCTTACTATGTTAATCCACCATACTTATCTAGTTCTGCATGTGGAAACATTTTGAAGTTGAATTAACTTTATAAGCTAGAAAATACACATACGGTACAGCGCTCAAGATTATTCCGGACGTTTTTCTGTAGTTGTTGTAAAACAGAATAAGAAAACAGTATTTTCCGGAGCTCTCCACACGTTTGGATTTGGTAAAGCAAACACTAGACATCCCACACATGGAGTGGAGAAACGAATGGACATCCGTTAATGGGGTATGTGTTTATGCGGATCTTTTACTAGTTTCGTACTTCTTACCTTTAGTATATTAAACCTAAAAATTTGTACCTACATTAAAATCGCTAAGTATTCCAGTGCTCGCAATTCGATGTAAATCAGCATGGTACATAAAAAAGATTTCAATGTAAAAGTTTTATTCTATATTAAATTTTCAATCCTTTATTATTTTGTAGGAACCCAAGACTATAAATATTTATATATGTATAAATTATATGAAACAATTGAATAAAAAAACATTTTAGTGATAACACTACAGAAAATCTGTTGTCAAATATAACTTAATTAACCTAATAAGTAGAAAGTAAGAACAGGTATCAAACGGGTAATTTATGGAAATCAATAAAAATGAACTGTCTTTACTGCGTGAAATTGCTAAAGTAAGCTTAAAATGTCAGACACCTTAATTCTAAAGGGTTGCGTTTAGATGGTAAAGTTACAGTATAAGAAAGGTACGCTTGCGACATAAATAAGGCGTAAAAACAAAGTTTAAAGTTAAGCATCGGATCGGTAACCGATACCTATATGTTCCTACCCATCCGTCAGTCTAATCCCGATGGAAACGAAACTCGGCGGTTCATCAAACTTTTCACGTCAATACCGATTTGGGGCATGACGATTCACTTCTATTTGAATATCGTAAAAATTTTAAATACAAATATTGTAAAGCAAATAAAACATTTAGAAGCAAACGTTAAAGTATACGCGAACAATTTAATCGTCCTTAAAATTATCGTTCTTACCACGTGTAATTAATTTGTAAGAAATAAATATGTTGGTAGTTAATACGAGAATATCGTACATTATTGCCTTCGAATTATTCAAAAGGTAAATATTAATAAATAGTCCATTGTTTTACTTTCCTAGAGACTTTTTTATTCCCGTAGACTGATTGTTAGATGAGCGAACTATTATCCCAAAATTCCAAAAAAAGCACCAACTAGCTAGAGTTTGTTAATCGTATTTTAAGCAGCAGGGCCTTCTTGTTAAGGAAAATAGATATTAAGAAAATTAAAAGTTTTATATAATCCATAGCTTTTAGAGTTTAGTAACCGTTGAGCTAGAGGATATTGAATAAGTCGTTAAAAACAGTTTAGGTAAACAATGAACTAAACCCAAATTGTGCATTGACTTTATTAAACAAATTTTAAGTCAACTAAAACTTTTAATTCAGACACTAACATTCATTTAGGCCACCCTTCATTCAGTCGTAGTATACACATGATCGTGTTGAAATACAGAGAAATAATTATGCACAAGCGAAAGCATCAAAGTAATGTCTGACGGAAGTCTCTCCTAAATAATTCATAAGGTGTTTGAGTACGACACACCAAGTCATCATTGTGGGGAGTACTTATGAAATGTATAGTATATCAGAAAGCTTTGGATCCGAGCTGACGAGGGGTTTCAAAACATGTAAATATTCACACTATTTAAGTTCCAACTTTTCATTCCGAGATTAATTGGTTAGATTACTAAAAGAGGCCCAGAATTTGTTTCTCGCCAAATATAAAATTTAACATATAATTGATTGTTTTAATACTGGGAAATATAGTGTAATAATATCTCAATTTTATATGTTCATGCCACTCGCAAAATAAGTAAACTCCATAATTAAAACATTTTTGATTCCTTACATAACAAATTTCAATACTTTAAAAATACGCAGATCAAAATAAATAGAAGTTCAATCGTTGGCTTAATACTCAAAGGGGCAAATCTAAATATTTGTATTGATGGCCGTACAAACGTACGAGGAACGACCTGACGCGGGTTTTTAGTCAATACATACATACATACATAGTGATTTAACCAGTTTCTAACAATTCTATTCGTTTTAAAGTTGAATTGAGTAACTATTACAGCGATGGAAATATTCTCTATATATTAAAACTGGTCTGAATAAAATATTTTAAGACAAAAAGTAGATAACACAGACTATGGGAAGAATGAGAAAATATAAATATAAAACAGCTTAAAGGCACACAATAACACTTAGCTAAAGTTAAAGTTTTATGGCCGGTTTCTGAAAGGCTGATCCACGAAAAAATTAAGAAATTCACAGTCAAATCTATTGTCAAACGTCAATTGGGTTGCAGAAAGTATTATTATTTAGAAATTATTCGCTAATCAACGTTTCAGAAACTCGAATTGACTTCATAGAGCTTTCACGTTAATATGCGTGTTGTATGAAAAAAAATTGACAAGCCTTTCAGAAACTGGCGGTTATTGATAGAATACATAGGACGTCTTCCAGGCAGAAAACATAATTCAAATATTTTAGAAGGAACCAGGTTCCTAATGTTCACTGTAGGGGAAATAAGTATACGTACTACATATGTTATAAATTTCAGTTATAAATACATATAAAGACAAATACATTAGTTTAGTGAAAAGCTGAAGTTTACTTTATCTACGTAAGATAACGAACCATTCTTTCTATTAGTGTTGGAAGCCATAAGTAATATCGAAAAATAAAAACTCTTAACATTCGCAGTGTATAAAAAATACTTATTAATTAGGGTTACTATAACTAATTATTAATTAAATAATTATTAGCTTCGGTTCCTCGGTAACAAACTTACGATATTTGCAAATATTCTAAGTATTTGTAACTTTTACGTGCGCCATTAAACGTTATTACTGTAAATATTCAATATCATAGACTTATTAGCTATGCTGAATACATAAAATAAAGCAAATGAGGCGAATGGCTCTTTGATTTCGTTTATTCCGCGCTATCGGGCCGTTCGTCGATGATTTTTCAAAGGATTTTCCGCCTCGAGTAATACAAACATTCCTTTAAAAACTTACTAAAGTTTTCTCTGCTTCAAACGATTTATAATCATTTATATTTACGTACAAAATTCCGTTTTGCTTGAGACTTTACAATATGGTTTTAAAGACGTAGAAGCAATAGACAAGACTACAAGCGGAGAAGACTGCTCGCCTAGTAACGTTAATTTATTTATTTATTTATAAAAAAAATTAGTACGGTAAAAAAAATATTAATAATAAAAAAAAAGTATATTATATAAAATCAGTCATGCCTATAGGTTGTAATATATTCTGAGACCGTTTTAATTTTAATTTTACGTTTCATTTATAAATTTCATCACTTACACAAAAACGTAATTAAATAAATAAAAGTGTATGTATTTAAGATATACGAGCGATACGATATACGAGCCTAAATATTTCGTTAATTAAATATTTCAGCCAAAAAGTGTAGGAAAACATGAAGAGATGGAGTTTACAACTCATTTCAAAAGGGCTTAATTGCGTGACTAAGGGCTATCTTTACTTCTGAAGCGCAGTGTGTTTAAACTCCCTGGCCCTAGTGGGGCTAATCCCAAACCCATTTCTGCAAACCAGGGACGTAAGATATTAGATCCTTCTTGCCAGTAGAGCTTTTTGTTAGGATTATATTACCAATAACACCATTAAGTCAATAACAAATAATTATTATTGATAGATATTATTATTTTCCGTCAAGTTCACGTAACAAAGGGGCTGGTATTATTACAAAGACAGGGCAATTGTCTTCTTCTTCTTTTAAATTTATAATTTTACTTTTAGAAATTTAATTGTTTTTCTCTAAGACAAGATAATACCTATGAAAATTAATTAAAGGGTACAATGTAATATACTGCCATCTAGTGAAACTATGTGGCATCATTTTGCTTCTCGCGTAACTCACCATAATCAGAACTTGAAAATGTAGTTTGTCTGAGTAAACGTCATGGTAGTACCCTAAATTTTACATAGATGTCACTCTGAACATTACTCAATTCGTATGATGTTTTGGTTATTTTCTACATCGAATTTAAAGTACAAAACAAAGAGTGTTTTAAAATGAGAATTATAATTAACATTAATTTACTTCACATCCAATTTATCTACGAACTTGAACTACGAACTATTTGTTATTTCTAGGCACTATTTATATTTTTATATGAATTCACATAAATCTTATATTTAAAATTCTCGTGTCACGGTGTGTGTAATTGAACTGCTCCGAAACGGCTCGACCGATTCTCATGAAATTTTGTGTGCACATTGGGTCTGAGAATCGGTCAACATCTATTTTTATACTCCTAAATGTTAAGGATGATCCACCCCTTAATTGTTTTGTTTATGTTTTTGTAAATTTTTTTTGTTTTTATTTTTTTTATGATACAGCATTCCAAAATACATACAACCCTAAATTTTTACCCTTCTACGATGAACCCCTATATTTTAATAGTAATTTAATAGATCATGATTTTTAAATGATTTAATCAAAACAGTATAAATAAGTAGGTAATCTAAATATTTATTCAAATTCAAATTCAAAATCATTTATTCATGTAGGTATTATTTCAATACACTTATGCACGTCATTTATTTTG
>DWJN01001289.1:0-18562 GCA_018248895.1 Carystus phorcus
ATAGCTACAGACAGTGCAAAGAAACAACATTACGTAAATAAATAATTAGAAAAAGCTACACACTCATAGCACCACACTAGGATTAGCTGGGTCGTGTGTCATGGAAAACACATAAAGACAAAGACACAGACCGAGAACAGAAATTTGAACTCAACACCAGGGATGTCACCAACGCATTGCCAGCCATGGACAGGGAAGAAATGGAAAAACAGAACTGGCACTCCAGTTGGCAGGCGAAACACGACGTGGTAATTTCACGACTGTTTACCCTGAATGGTTGAATTAAGTGCAAATATATATAACATTCAAAATTTTATCTCAAATATCTTCTAAACACAGACATCAATCCGCTACAATTTTATGATTTAATCTCCCTTAGAGATTTAATCAAATCTCTGTTTTCATAATTGTCCTGCAAGATATACTAGATATACTATATACTAGATACGGGCAGATAGCTCGCGCCTTTGCCTGAAAGATTGGCACAAAACGAAAATTCATAAATATTTTATACTACGAGTGTACCAAGTTTGATACCCGAACCATTAATCGATGAGGATTTCCCTCGAGAAAAGATCTTGGCTGCAGGAGCAGAATATAATGGAAACCATACTTTACAATTATTATTGATACTGTATTTTTTGACACCTATGTCATGAACTTATTATCCGTTTGTAACTGCCTTCAACCTATTAATCGCCCTCTACTGGGGATGAGTCCCTCCTCATCACTGAGGAGGTCTAGAGCATACTCCACCACGTTGCTACAGTGCAGATTAGTGGAGGGGTTATTTTCCAACCCAAGTGTCGGAAGTTTTTAAGCCACCCGAAGGCCTCCATTATCGCTTGACGACTGCTTTCTAAGATAACAACCGGGACCGACGGCTTAATGCACATGGCAACGCTCAAGAAATGTTTGCCACTAGTGGTCACCCATCCGTATATCGACCGACCGCAGTTGCTTAACTCCGTCAATCGTGGCTATGGCGGGGCGTGGCGATGGGCTATGAGCACCGTTAGCTACTATGCCACGGCAACCATAGATTTTTTCCAAGTTAATACGTTGTCTATGTCTTATTCTGCATTATAATCGGCCTGTCTTTCATCCAAATCTGTTCAACCGTTATGATGCGTTTGAACAACAGACATCTATCTAAACTTTCGCATTTATATTATACTCGTATTATTACTACATGAATGAATGTATTCAAACTCTCAAGCCGCAATATAATGTACGTACTTTAGATGACATTTCATTCCTAACGCGACTTCCACCTTAAGCCAAGTATTTTACGTATAAACAGCAATTCGCCGCACTTTGTACTCATGAAATAATAGCTACAATTACTCGGCAGCAACATAAAGTTATGGTATGAAGTCTTACAGGAATTAAAGTATTAAAATACCCAGCTGAAATACAAGTAGAATTGCTGCTTCAGTCTATGAAATCATACACCATGTTACCCCTTAATTGAAGCGATTAGAAGTATTATTGAGACATTAATATTATTACATCTGTAAAGCCTGCCAGCTAGCTACCACCCTAGAGCTTGATTTGTCGCGTTTTGGTTAGACTACCTTCTTTGACTGTCGATTGATTGTTGATTAATTTCCATGGGCAATGGTGGCCACTTACCATCAGGCGACTTATCTGATCGTTTGTGGACTATTTCCATTCATACAAGTAATAATAGGTTCAGAAATCAACGTACAACTTTATTATTTACTTGCGTTTCATTAACTACATATACACCGCAGCTACACATATTTCTTTTTCTAGATACACACAGAATTATACATATAAAAATAAGGCAACAATTACATTAATCATCGGGAGAATATTATCACGAGCTAACAGTGGAAACCACAGAAAAAGATGGCAACCTAAAAATAAAAATGAAACGAGGCGAGGAAGTTACCTTGAAGCATGTGTTTTACCTTCAGCGAATGAACGTAGTTCCCACGAATGAACTTTCGTCGTCGATTCACCTCCAATACGGTAAGAACTTTTCAGTAGCTTTAAGCATAACATGAATTTGAAATTGTATTTGTAGTGTTTTTATTTTACATCGCCAATAAGGATCGTTATTGATTTCCTTAGCGGAGATTTTGTTTCCAAATTACGTTCTCTGGGGAATATGAACAAGTTGATTCCAAACAAATTCCCTGAAGATCGGTTTTTTGAGCACCTATGTATGAAGTCATTAGGATTCTCCTGCTACGTTTCGAAACTCCAGAAGTTGGCAACGTGCCTCCTTACAAACTAGTTCTTATTTGAAAGTAGTTCTTTACTTTTTTTCATTTGCAACTAGCTCTTTACAACTCTTTCTGATTTGCAAGTAGCTTCTTAAAACTCGTTCTCATTTTTCATTTCGAAATGGTTTTGAAATTCCATCGCATATCGTTCACTGACCTCTATAGAACTTATCGTTACCTAGATGAAGGCTTCAACATCAATGACGTCATTACCGATCCCAATGCGCTCTCCAATTAATTCTGTCGCGAACTGTATTTCGATTTTTTCTCATCAACAGGATAGTCGACAGGTTTTCTATAGCCCTGCCTACATTTTCCACTTTTTTATACAACTTTCTACTAACCAATGTGAAATTCGTATTACTTTAGAAATTTATGTCATTTATGAAGAAACATTTTCTGGATTAAAATTGTAAGTTATGCATGGAGTAATTTAATGGCTCGCCCATCGAGGTTATTCTGTTTGAGTCAAATATTTGTGGGTCAAGCTAATATTTATTTTGGTCGGGGTGTTTTCATTGACCGAAAAATTGAGTGACCGAAAATGGAGGAACGGGCGAATGAATTTTATTTTAAGTCCACCTTCATAAGTTATCCATTCAACACCATTATTATGAAATAAATATTTACTTTCTGAAATGAAACTAACCAACACGTGGCTTTTACATGACAAATATATTTGTGATAATAACTTACACTTTCTTTCGTTAAGCGACTTCAAAAAAAGAGGAGGTTCTCAATTCTCTTTTATTTTTTATGTGTATTGTATGTGTGTGTAGTTATGTTAACTTTAAAATAAAATTTTTGAAGGGAAACTTCTGAGGTCATTTTCGATAAAATTGGACTAGAATTAAAATTGAAATGCAAGTTCACGATTCTTTATAAATATAAGAGAAGATTACTCCGACACTACGCGAGCAAAAACGAGCATTAAATTCGATACAAAACAGTACAATGAAGTAAAAACGTTTCTAGTAAATAAATAGATATACTTTCCTAAGTACTATTGTTCAGAACGATACGAAAAGTTTAAATTAAAAAACGTGAAAAAATTGTATTAACTGATAGCACTAATAAACAACGTGGTCAACGGAATGAAGACAATAAAGAAAGTGAAGGAGATAAGAGTCAGTGGTAGACCGACGTTACGTCTTGCAGATTCCACGATTCGTAATGCGCATGATACAATTAGTGGTTAGTTAACAAACATTTAATAACCTGTGGTAGTTTTTGATTAAATCAATTAATAAACCTGATACATAACGGTACTAAGGTATTATGTAACAGGTATACTCAGAAATCAAGTGTGAAATTCGTTTAGTGTCAAAAAACGTTGAAAACTCGCTGTAGTAATTAAAAAAAGCTATAAACACGTCCGAGTCCATACTCAATTAACTTAGCATCGGAATTTTCTCAAGAGTATCTTATTTTTAGAAAGAGATTATATTAACTTAAGCGCAAGTTTCTAGTATATTATAATCTCTCGCAGGACTGTCATAGAATTAATTTCTGATCAAACACCAAGACCTTTGAGTTAGTAATAGACAAAATTATTGCTGATCATAATAAGTGTTTGGATCTTTGGCTTTATATTATGTCATTTAGGAATATTTCCTGCTACTATCATCTGTTGCTCAGCTGAACATTCCTAAGTTTTATGTCGTAGTTTCTTAAATAATAACTAAGACTATTAATAAGTCATAAAGCTGAAAGTAAGCATAGTTATAGGTATATTGCTCCATTTTTGACGATTATCCATCCTATAACGGCATTAGCGAGGTTTTTACAACAAATGTTCTAAATATAAAATTGCTGGATATAAATTCTGTATTTTTTATTGTTACAACACATTCATAAAGAAATATCCGCAAATACAGTTGAAATATGCAAACAAAAAAGGCATCTAGAGAACAGGATCGAAAATCGATTTTACAAAACAAACATAAACTAATAATTTACAACCGCGAGTTTCCCGACTTGCTGTGAATAAGCTAATTTAGCTGAACAAGTAACTTCATTATGGCCCGACGCCTTTATAGTTCGTGCAAGAAGCGAAGACTAGACTATATTGGATGTGTTTTAATATAAACTCGATTTTCGTTTTGATTTTATGTCTGTATTTTACTAATAATATAAAGAATGATTGAATAAAGAATGTAATGTATACACCTTTAATGGCAAATCACACAGAACACAATACATTGTAAAAATGTATGAAGTGAGCCTACTGTATTATATCTGTGTGGTGTATCTTAAATAAATAAAGAAGTACGAATTATAAGAGCTTTATATTTACGATGGATCATTTTCAGAACCTTATCAAAGGTATAGAACCTAGAAATATATCACTATTTGAGAAGTACACTACTGTACACAGATGGGGAAAAATTGGGAAAATGAAATCGGTCAACTTGTAAGGTTAGTCAATTTGTATATCAACAAAAATCATGGAAATCCGAAGAATATGCACGAGCTATCGCGAAATAAATATGATCTTGGTTTGTATTCAAAGAAAGACGAAGCTCTTTATCTACGGATTCTACGGGAATTATTTTTCAGAGCCATTCAAAGGGATTTTAATAAAATAATTTTAAAACCACAACAAAAAAAAACTAGTTTTGTTAATGTAAGTTTGAGCTTAGATAAACCTAGAGATTTTTAGAAAAGACAAAATAATAAAATAACCGTGGTTTTTTAAATATTTAACAAATTTCAGATGAAATACTAAAATATTTTACAGTCACTACATTATAACGAATATATTTTTATAATCAACAGAACTAATGGATAAGAACTACTACAGTCGGCGAATTACAAATCATCTTGGAACATTTCTTATAATGCTCTTATTAGTTGTAATGTCATGTATGTTATGTAACGTACAGCCTTCATCGGTAAATGGGCTATCTAACGCAACATATCTAATTGATCTCAATCCTTATGACATGTTTTATGATATAATTGACTATATAGAAATGTAATAACGTAATATTATTAACTTAGTTGACGTTGAAAATTAATTATAACACACATAAAATATTATACATATACAATTTGAACATTGTTCTGATCAAATTTGCACGCCAGCAATAGCAGACTATATTTTTAAAGGTATTACTTTACTTGTAAAGTATAACATCAATTTTTCAACTCGAACCAGTAGTTTCTGAGATTAGTGCGTGCAACTAAACTCTTCAGCTTTATAATATTGGTTTAAATTACTTTGCAGATATCAATTATTATTGAGTTAGTGTTAATTAGACTTGATATTAACTTCGTATTAATGACAGAAATTAGCATTTAGTATGTCAGTGGCAATAAATCTACTTTGATATTGAGTTAATATTGATCACGTTTGAGATAAACTGCTAGAACAAAGTTTACATAGATATCTACTAATACCTTTAGAAAAAGTTATTGTCATCTCCCTTGGACAAATGTTTTCTTTCTTGACTTCAGTTTTGATCACGATAAATTTGGAATCCATAACTTCTTATAGCAGTATTAAGAGAAATGTTATAATTTAGTGCAACACGGTAGCCTTCATAATAAGAATTGTAAACATTCTATACACTATATTTTTCTTTTAAATTATGTTTAATAATCAACAATGTGATAATATCACTCGCAAGTCATGTGACAATGACGCCATTGGTTTTGCATTTTTGCAAATTTGCATCTCTATAAAGGTCACCAAATATAATTGACAGTTGTCAGACGAATCAATTTACTAGTGCGAAAATGAAACAGATTTTTGAAAACGTGATTTTTTATTTATTTAAAATATTTCTAAATGACTGAATTATGTTTCTCTGTTGCGTTTAGTAATTGATTGTGAAGATCAAATGTATACGTAAAAAATCTGTTTCTTTGTTTGTTTATATGTAATTTATGGATTGCACCTGTGATCCCTTTTGTATGTCCATGGGTGCAGTGACTTACCATCGCGTGGTTTATCTGATCCGTAGAGTGGTACATTTTGAATTCAATTTCATTAATTATATTGTTGGTGACTTCAATTCCATTTGGATTGACTGAGAACTCCATTAATCTAATCGTTCTAATGATACATGACAGACGCACTTTTATGTTGATGGAACAAATAACCTTCGGGTCAGTCAAGGCTATTTGCTAATTAGCAGAATTGAATGTACAATATGAGTGTTTTATCGGTTATATCTATATCAATGGAGTATGTTTCCATGTTCATGTGTTAGGATCTATTTTCTTTCGCAGTTTCTTCTCCTCGATGTAAAAGCACCTTTCCGAAACGGTGGTAGAATCAAAATAAATGACGTGCATAAGTGTACTGAAATAATACCTACATGAATAAATGATTTTTATTTTGATTTTGAACAAAACCTACAAAATTAACCTTTATACTTTACTAGCTAGTACCAGCGGCTTTGTCGAGTTATTTCACAAAACGAAATTTCATAAATATTTTAAACTTCACTAAGTTTGATATATGCACCATAAACTTATGATTCTTCCGGCACTATTTCACAGGAACAAAACATTTTTGGGATAAAAAGTAGTCTATATGCTATTCCGGAATATTATGTCTCTGTGCCTAATTCCATCCACATACATTCAGCCATTCTGATGTGGTTAAACAACAAACTATCAAGTCTTACTTTTATAATATTATGAATATTATTTCCGAAGGTTTATCTATTTGTCTAAGATAAAGTGAAGTGTCCTATGTACGTATGGTATTCACTCAAGAGACACCCAGGACTGCACTTGTATCACTGGCTCACTACAACACGAGCGCGGACGCACGTCTAACCCGTACAGAGTCCTCTACTCGACTGACAGTTGTCAGTTACCCTCTGTCCGTGTACGTGACACAATGTCAAGTATCAACTAAATTGAAACGAATACTACAGTAAGATTAAGTTAAGATAAAAAAGAAACGGATCCCTTAAGGTATGTGTAAAGGTTATAAGTTGCAACCATGACGGAAATAGTTCTGATGTAACACCATTTTTCATCTACATGTTACGAAGAGGAAAATTAAAGTAGCGTAATGTACAAAGTATTTCCACGTTATCTATATCCAGGGGAATGTTAATTAAGCGGGAACTCGAGTCTTGTAACGCTCAGGTTGCAAAGTTCGTCTGATTTACAAGCCGAGTGGGGCGCAATAAATTTACCAGTATTCTATGTTGCTGTCATTCCCCTGCCATATACAACGCAATGATTCACATTTGTTAGTGGTCACAACATTGTTTATGTTTTATTTTTATTTAATGATAATTTTTTATTAAGTTATATTATTTCGTAGCTCTGTAATGAATAAAAGTAGAATATCATTGAGTCTTATAGAAGCCATATATTTATTGACAGTGTTATTATTCAATTTATAATATGCCCGATATATAATGTCCCGCGATTCCCAGCGAGGCAGACATTTGATTTTTTTTACTTTAGATAAGGTAATGCTTTAATGATGAACTTCAATTTCTGTTCTCGGTTTAGGTGTGTGTGTTAATGTCTTTGTGTGTTGACCACGGCTCACACGACACAGAAAATCCTAGTGTGGGGCTATGAATGTGTAGCGTTATTTATTCGTTCAATATTAGCACATGAAAAAATGTTATCATAAATCCTCTAGAAGCTTAGACTCGCGTGGATTAGAAAATTACAATTTCGTTACAAAATAGAACAAAGTAGAAGTAATATTCCACCTCCTGTGAACTTAAAACATCCTGAAATGTGGTTTAAAGCGAAAGTATAAATCTTCATTATTTCCTATCCCCGCCGGAGTTAAAAAAAGCCCTAATAATCGTTTCAAGGATAATGCAGACCTACTTTATACTAATTATACGTAAAACTTAATCTTTCTATTAAAAATATTTATAACTAGCGTGTTCGGTAATATTGCTGTACCATAAAAGAGCATTTTCTGGCTGATCGAATTGTTTCGTTTCTCGTTCTCGAATCCACTTAAACACGTTCATACATCAAAATCAGCCCAACCGTTTAAGAGTTCAGTGACTATTAGGCATATGAGAATAGTCCCGAGTTCATTTCCTGGTCAGAGCACTGTATATGTTTGTTCTCGGGTTGTTAGGATTTTTAAACAACTTCAAATAAAAAAGGAGGTTTTCATTTCATCTACATTTTTGTGTGTTACTTAATATTTTTTTGCTCAGTGTACTAATTTTAATGAGACCCGCGCGGCGTAATGGTCATTACGATGGACGGCCATTCGAAGGGTCCTGAGTTCGATTCCCAGCGAGACAAAAATTTGAACGATGAATTTAAATTTCTTTTCTTGGTCTGGGTGTGTGTCTTTCTGTACATTGCACCCACGACACGGGTATTCTAGTGTGGGGCTATGAGAGTGGCGTTATTATTATTATTCTCAAACTGATATTTGTCATGTGGTCAGTGCCTACATAAATAATTCGTTTGTTTACATTAAAATAAATTCCCAGCACTGGTTACACGATCGCTCCGAAACATGAGGCTGTGACTGATTATTGTTGAGATCGTAGGTTCGTTAGAAATAATGATATTCAAGAAGTTTCCTCGACTGTGCCCAAACTCTGAAAGTTATTAGCAAACAGAGATGAGTGTTGAATTATAATTCGGCGTGACGATGAGGGCAAATTAGAATTTTGTATTTTGTTGCGTAGACAATCGCATATCAAAAGTAACAAGTGAAAAGTATTCACTTATGAATATTAGCAGCTCTATAGACAACACAAACGATAAAAACAACTTATTAGTTATGTAGAAGTCTTTAACTGTCTAGTTGACCATGTTTTAAATGAGTTTATAGTTGATTTGATGGTCTAAAGAGTAACAGAACAATCGAAATACATATTACTAGGTGAGCCAGCAAACGTTGTTTTGCCATATAAATTATTTTACACCTTATGTCCGAAAAACCCAAATATCTTACGGAACTCTATTTTTTCCAAAATAAAATATAGCCTATGTTATTCGTGGATAATGTAGCTTTTGAATGGCGAAAGAATTTTTAAAATCAGTAGTTTTTGAGCCTATTCATTATAACCAAACAAACAAAATTTTCCGCCTTATAATATTAGTATAGATTAGCAGTTTCCGAAAAATGATTGCATTAGAAGTAAGCAATAAAAAATAGGAAAACCGCCTTCAAAAGGGATAAAATAATGAGGGAAAGTGAGTAGGAAGTCGGTGCCTGTTACTTTAATTAAGATATCTGCAAAGGCACCTCATACACACATAAAAAAAATATAAATGAATTGAGAACCTCCTTTGTTTGAAGTTGATTAAAAAGCGGGTGATTGTTCGCTGTTTTTTTTAAGCCGAAATTCTTTTATTTACTAAAAATAAATCTTTTCCTGAAGCCCAACTAGCTACCACCTGCTTGCTTGTCAACCGCCAAACCATTAATCGTATTCCAGTTCGGAGCATGAATACCAGTATTTTTAAGTCTTTTGTAACGTGTCTTTTTTATTTGGTGTACACAATATAGTATATTGTATTGTATTGTATTTTCTTTCTTTCTTCCCTTTTCCTCCTTAGCTGGCTACGCAGTATCCTTTGGTGTTGCTCATGTCCATTAACAACGATTATATACCATCGAATATGTATCTACCAAAAAATATATGTATATTTACGGGAACTGACAACGTACATTATAAATGGTACTATTATCGTAACTTTCCGGACCAATTCACATGACCGCCAATACATAATTTCCAAACCACAATAAGCTATAATGAGCGTTTAATGTTAACTACGTCGAACATTCGAGAAACTTGGCAGATGTAGTTCGTAACAATGGATTATCAGATAGGTCGAGCTATAAGCCTTGATTAATATTCAAATAAGTTGCTTATTGTAGACAATAGGATTAATAAAATTGTTTTAAAAGAAACATACTACAAAATAAGCTCAATGTAATGGAGGAGCCAGATGCCGAACTTTGTCACTAGTTGGCGCCACTAGAGTTTTGGACATCGTGTTGGTACCTACATTATGGTCATTTTCATTGACAACGCTATTGGATTAATTTGTTTTTGATATCATTTATTTATATAACATTATCGATTACATATTTCACATATTTATAACGAAATAGCTTTTTGTAATTCGTTTAGTTGTAAACATAAAATTACAATTTTTTTATCACTTGAAAAAGCTGATTGGTTATGCAGTAAGATTAAAAAAAATTAACTACGGAATAACCTTATTATCTATGAACAATGTGAATACGAAACTTGCTATACGAATATCTTTGCTTTTTCAAAACCGCCATGACGTCACAACAGAATAGCATCAATAACTTTATAAGCTAGAGTCTGACACAGCTGTGTCCGTCTTGTAGGAACCTATTTCTCATTTCCTCGTATTACAATAGAACTAAAAGATTCAATAGTCACATCACGTGCTGGTAGAACCGAATCAGCGTTCGGGCTTCCAGTTTACACAACACTAGCAACGCTCGACAAATCGAATACTTAAATGTATCTCACGGAAATTTCCAAGGGAAACAGTCTCTGAAAGAAATTTCCTAAGTAAAGCCGGAGGTTGGGAACAAAATTGAATTTTACAGACGCAGTTTGAAGTAGTACTGAGGATTAGTAAAAACAAAAGGAGATGGATAATTTAAGGAAAGTCTAGGTAGAAGCAAACCACACTTCTGGATAACGGACGAGATTAAACCAAGTTCCTTCTGTTTTACTTTATACCATCCAGGTTAAACCAGGCGGTTCTCAGAATAATATTTAACCATTTTTTACTATTGTCCATCTAAATTCATGTAAAATATTTTTTACTTATTACGTTCGCAGTGTCAAAAAGCCATCTATACTAATATATAAAGTTGAAGAGTTTGTTTCTTTGTTTGTTGGATTGTTTGAACGGGCTAATCTCAAGAACTACTGGACCGATTTGAAAAATTCTTTTAGTGTAGGATAGTTCATTTATGGAGGAAGGCTATAGGCTATAGAACGTCACGCTAAGATGAATAGGAGAGGAGCAGCAATATTGCGAAAACGGCAAAATTTTGAGCTTTTGTTGCGTGCGCTCAGTAAACGGTGAAAGTTACTCAAAAGTCATGTACTACAATATTGTCCCCCTCTAAAAGTTCTAAATAAAAGTCCGCGACAGCATATGTCTAGCTTTTAAGGTTAACCCACTACAAGCACTTTTATGGTTATCAAAATTGTTCTAAAATAATAATTTATATGGCAAAACAAAGTTTTGAAATCGTTTTGAACAGAGTAGCAGGTGACCACAACAGATGAATTCGTAACAATTATTATTCAGTTTTTTTACATAATAATTTATCAGGTCACGCTTCTGTTAGTTTACCGGCTATTTAAATAAAATATCAAAGCCGCCGCCCCAAATCCGAAACTCGGTTCTCTTTACTTAGAACAGTCTGTAATTAATTGAAATTACTGCTGGATAACTAATTCAATTGAAAGAGGAACAAGAAACACGAAGACTTAAATTACGAAGTGATTAGTATTCTGTGTTAACGTTAGTAAGATGTACCTATTGTTATTTAGTAATGTGTACTATACTATTCTAGAGTTTATGAAATGGACCTGGTATTTTACTGAATACAAAAATACTTCATTTATAATTAGGCGAAAACAATGAATCTTTTCTTTATTCTTAACTAGCTTTTACCCGCGGCTTCGCTCGCGTTGAAGGGCTTAAATAAATATTGAAGATCATTACATCAATAAATATATATATACATATGCCTTTGTCCTTTTTAATACCTCTTGAGTATATCTTAGGCGTTAAAGCGTAACAAACAAATTTACATTCACATTTATAATGATAGGATTATTAGTTTAAGTACATCAATTATATTAATTATAAGTGGAGCCACCTTTAGTAATAATTTTAGCTTCGAGTAGGATCTCAAAGCATGAATTTAAATAATCTAAGCGGTAAGAGATTGGATTCCTAAATACTTTGAGAGGGCAATGTGAATTGATAACGATGTAAACTAGCTATTTATACACATTCTAAAATTTTGCTAGAGTGCAAATCGCTTATGTCTTGTAATAGGCTTCTGTAGGTCGACAAATTATTTTGTAAGTTATGCCTTCATAATAAATGAATAAAAAACTTTACCAACTCACAGCTTTCGAGCGAAAACCTGAAAACAATTCAATTAATTAAGTATTTCTGAAAAGCAGACTTGCGAAAAATATTCGCGTGAAACCCGAAAACAATTCAATCAATTAGGGTATTCCTGAAAAATAAGAGTGCCCTACAAACGAACACAAAATTACCCAACCCTAAAAAGTTTTATTATACCATTTACATTGCCACAAACTGAATAAAAATAAATCTTTAATTTTATCTTACTAATTTGCAGCAGCAATAAAAACTAATTTAGATACATTTCAGGCTCACGTACATACACTTGTATATTGCTTGTTTAATGCCGAAGGACTATAAATGGTTTCTGGGCTAACTTAAAGGACAACGAAACAATATTATGTAGATGTATTCTGAGCTTCTTGTGATTGTTTATTTTGTTTGGAGGGTTGGCTTGTTTATTAGGTCAACGTAGCCGCCTAACTTGATTTGACTGCGAAAACTGTCGTTCGCTCTTATTTATCGGGTTCCCTTTATTTGGGTAGCTACGCCATCGATGCCCGCTCTATCAATGTTATTTGTTATCGAATCACGGAAACTTTATTTTATTATTCAGATAACGGGTGCTGAAGAGTCAGAAAATAAAACTAGTTTATATTTGTTAAGTTAGAAAATAATATTACGACGAATATATATAAGTAACGTGGACTAGACAACAATGGGATAGAGAGCTAAATTTTATTAGTGCTAAAGGAGACTGCAGCTTTAATTTATTGGAATGAGACGTTAAGTTCAACAGATTTGTCGTGGTTTGTGAGGTGATTAGTCCTAAATAAAACTGAGTAACATTTCAATATCAGAATTGGCGTAACAATGACAGCTCATTCAACAAACGTTTTTTTGTTATTATAAAACATGATTTTCGTGAAATATAAAAGTTTATTACATTGATCTATCGGAGATAATATTTTTTGAAAAAATATACGGCTGCATTAAAAATTTTTTGACCCTTTTGGTGCTTCGGAGAACAACATATCAGATCAGATCAGAATATAGCAGCCACCTAGAAGTCCTTCGGTGGAAATAAAAACTTCACCATTCCCAATGGAGCCGCGTGGTGGAGTATGCTCAAGAACTTCTCAAAGGGCTGTAGACCATTTATGAGTAAACACCAGTATTAAGAACAAACCTAAATTCGCAAATATTACATATAATCACATCTCTGGCTTAGAGATGCTTTGTTCGAAACTCAAAGCATTCTGGTCACATAGTTTCTGTTTGTGAGCTAAATAGTACTGCATAAATTTAACACTGTACATTGTACCAACTTGCAAAAACATTTTTCCTATAAAAAGACCCAGACCCAGCTGTAGTTGTTGAAGTACTACAAAGTTTTAACTATGTCAAATAGTAGTGACGTCACTTACAGTTCCGGTCGGGGAGAATCACAAAAATATTTTTATTTTATTTTATTTATGTTACTGCTTGTTTAAGGAACCAATTGGCCACCTGATGGTAAATGGTTTAATTCACCGATGGACACCTGCAGCTTCAAGAACAACCAACTCTATGAGCCAAAAAGTGCAATGACCCCGCTTAACTTTCCCTTCGTTTATAAATGAAAGACATAAAATACATTTTAAATTAAAGAAAAACCTTATCACATTTTTATAATGAAAATTTTAAAAAGTTTAATATTAAGCAAAATTTAAGCCCGAGGCAACGTCGCTCGTATTCAAAATAAGATTAGGAGCAAACAGATATTACAAAGATGTATATATATATCTATCTGCTTGGATACCTAAATGGAGGGTCAGACTGAAACAAAGACGGAATACTTTTTGAAACGCAATATTTTAGTTTGCGACAAAAGGCCACCTGTTACGATCTCACAAAAGCGTCTGCTTTACTTTTACGTTATTCAATTTCTCCTTGTGAAATTAAAATAAGCTTTAACATGATTTCATTTATATAAATACAAACATTTTCTTAGTGAAAACTAAATTAATGCAGATTTAAATACTTTATTATCTGAAAGGGATGTTCGTGAATTATAACGTTCGAAAAATCAATTACAGTTTAAAGTTAATTATTTAAACAAAATTATTATAATTACTGTAACTATAAGTGTCAACAGCGTAACAATTTGACCACAATCACCAAAATCAATAAAGCATACAGCGCCATCTCGTTTCACAATATGAAAACCCTATTTTCAACAACTTTAAAATGATGTCCTTTAAATGTAAGATTTCTTAATAATTGCTTTACTCCTATACGATTTTTAAAAGGAACATCTAAAAATAAAATTTAAATTCAGTAAAATGACAGTTATATATAGGACTATTTGTAATACATCTAATTCACGTTTTTGTGTCGTACCGTACTCAAGCCCCTAAAATAAATTTTATTGTGTCTATACCAGCAGACCCTCGTCAATATTTGACAAATTGTAAATGACTTCAACCTATGACATCGAAACATAGAGTAGCACAATGCACAGGTAACTCACCAATAAATAATTGTTTTTCGATAAATCATTATTTTAATAATAGCTGGCTTTATATTACACCAAATCCGTGTACATTTGGGAACAACTTTACCGACCGATGGACACATAAAATACAAAATGGTACCTGTTCTAATATACGCTATCTTATAATGCAAAATTATTATTATTTAAACATTCTAATATAATTTCTTTCAATAAAGTATTATCTAGTATTAACTCCACATGAAATGTATATTTTTAGTGTCTTAATTAACAAATAAAAATTGTAGTCAGTGAGGACTACCTGCAGAAATTATTCAAAACTTTGAAATTATTTTTATTTTGTTACCGAAATTTACAAATTTAATGACCACAAAAAAATGTTAACTTCACTATTTAAAATTTTTACAAACACACGCACGGAGGAATATCAAGTCGGTAATATTTAAAATTCTATTTGGAAGTAAAGTAAAAACATAGCTGATAGATAAAATATATGTCACAAATTCTTAAATAACACTATACTCTACTCAGTCGCTGAATAAAACCTATGAATTCAGGAGACCTTCGTCTCTTATCGTCCTTACTTTAATATTATTACATGGAAAATAATCTTCATAAACCACGTGGATATGTCAACGGCAACCTTTGACAAACAAAGCGAAGATGAACCGAATAAGTAATACTGCAAAATCGCAAAACACTTTTAAAATATGACTTAAAGAAAGGACGAAAAATGACAATATCAATATGAACAAGTGTTTCTTAGCCCCACAAAATCTTAATTCATTTATATAGTTGTACAAAACCTTTACAAAACAATGACGGAGGAAGCGACGAACCGCCGCGAGTTCCCGAACGCTGATGTAGACAACTTCTACAAATTAAGTCCTACCGCAACTCATGTAATAGAATTTCGCTCCAATTCGCTTTCTATAAGACGGCTCTGATATGAAAATGAAGCCAGGAATTTAAATTACGTAATTTAAACTTATTTTCACATATGAACACTGTAGGAATTAAGCAATATTCTTGTAAAATACCACAATAAACTTAGTTGTGGGATCAGAATATTATTAGTACACATTTCTCTTAAAAATAACACTGCGATTGAAAAATAACGTGAAGTTACCAACATATATAGATGACGCTATCGGAATGGAACGAAGGCAATTTGTGAGTCTGTTTCAGATCACGTTTATCATTCAAATCTACCAAATATTCCATTTTGAATATCGAATTCGGTTTTGCGACATAAAACTAAAACTTGTTCTGTCGTCATTGTCTATAAATTTAGATTTAAAATATGTAAAATATAAATAAATTGGATTCATGTAGCGTAGCTTGATATTTCAGCTAAGTGAAGACATATTCGTAATCGAAGTTAAAAAGATACCTATGTACATATATATATGAAACTATCTAATGTTTTATTGTATTTTTTAATTTTAAGATTAAGATTATTAACGGATTTAGCAGTTGCTATACTGCAAAAATATGTTAATTCTAAACGTCTTCTTACGTTATATATGTATGTATGTATACCGAGTTTGACTCCCGAACAATACACATTAATAATTAAATGCGAAAAAAACACGAAATATTTCATCAAAATCACCTTACCTACGTAGCAGTTCACTAACATACGAAACACAAGAATTAAAACGCTATCTATACCTCAGACCTAATAAACTATTTAAGTATATTTACTTAGCTACACACTCATTGCCCCATACTAGGATTCCCTGTGTCATGGACACTACGGACAATAAGACGAGAATACACACACCTAGACCAAAACACCAATTTAAACGGATTGTTCAAATTTCTGCCTCGCTGGGAACTGAACCCAGGACCCTTCGAATGGCGGTCGGATATGGTGACCATTGGCCACATGAGACGTCATATAAAAAAGATTACAATTTATAAATAAACAATTTTATATATGAAATCTTTAATAAAAGTTAACAAAACGATTTTAAAAACTAATTTGAAACGGAATCGAGGATCAAAACCAATTTTGGTGTAGCAATTTTTGCAGCGCCGGGTATTCTATAGGAAAACATTTTACAAAACACAATATAACGGCGATCCCACCGAGTAAAGGCGTAAAAATCTTTTCGACAAATTTTACGCTATTGAATTTTAAAATGAAAAGTTATCCTCTCCATTTACGCCAGTGACAGTATCTAATAATAAAAGAAAAAATAAAAACCGTAAACAAACATACATAACATTTCAATGCCAAAACATACTCGCTCCAGAAGGATACAGAACGGTCAGAAGAATGGTCACTATTGCCCATCATCAATCATCAAAGGCATCACTGCATTGTTACTAAGTTAGTAGTTAGTATTTGTAAGTAAGTACTGGCTGACAAGCCCCCAGTTAGAACACGACGAATCACTTTTTGGCTAATCCAAGTAAAAGGATGGTACCTAGCTATGCGGGTTCCACGTAAAGATAATATAAACCGTACGTGAAACCTTATTACCAAGCATACCGACATTTGTCTCGTGTTATGACATCCTGGCCAGCCGGCATGACCCCAATGGTCTCTAGGCCGCTCCAATACGGTGAAATAATATATTCATAAATATACATAAGAGTTTATTACACTTACCAATTTCTGAATCACGTTACCACAGAATACCTTAAAAGTAAGCAATTGAGTTTCGGCGGAAATTTAAATAACTAAGTGACAGCAATTTGGATCAAAAATAAAAGACTAAACGGATTACGAAACAAAAATTAACAATCGTGTTCCTATCTGGATTACGGTGTTGGGTATTTATAGAGTAGGTAAATAAGAATTAAGTCCACAAAAGCAGAGCTTTATGAACGTGTGAGTTACGTCACGCGCTAATGGAAAGCCCGAAAAGGTGACGGGTGATTGTTTTTCTGAGTTAATATCCGGGAGCCGGGCGGCGAACGATGCCATAAAAGCTTCCTTCCCTCCAAGAACACGTAAAAGTTACGTTCCGTTACTAAAGTTTAAGTTACCGCGTCTTATATCACGATTAACTCAGTTGAAAGAAAATTTGTTCTATCTTGTACAGGGGTAGGCGACTAATTTTAAAGATAACAGAGACACCTGGTGGATGGAGGCCTACCGAAAGTTATATGATAATTATTTTCCAACAAATAATAACAAAAACCACAAAATATCCGATGGATCAAAAGGTCTGATTAGGTTGGCCAAGATTTATAAATTTCTTTCGTTTTTTGTTCACTTGATAATATTACGTTATAAATATAAAATTTATCAAACATGAATGAAAATGAAAAGAAATATGTAACAGAAACATGATTTTAATCAATAAGTCACAAATAATATGTCCCCATAATAAGATAATAAGATACAAACTACACACACGGGTAATATTTACCCGCAGAGTGAAAGGAAAGAGACAGAGAGACAAATTAGCATCCCAGCTTTTATCGAAGTTACAGAAAGTTTAAGAAAGAACCGAAGAAATCCAGTACTACTGTCAGGTCCTATAGAGAGTTGGACCTACAAAAAGTTTCATAAAATACAGAGACAACAAACTTTATAACAACCCACATGCGTGAAAAATGCAAAATGAAGGAACAACTTCCATGATTTTATATAAAGCCCCAACCACAAATTATATTTTAGTTAGCTTCGTTTAAAATTTTATTTTAAAATATCTCTAGAGTCAAAATAATAAACACGTCACTATCTGCTGAAGTCCTTAATAAGCGATCTAGGTCAACTTCCTTCTCA
>DWJN01001290.1:0-18556 GCA_018248895.1 Carystus phorcus
CAAAATAAATGACGTGCATAAGTGTATTGAAATAATACCTACATGAATAAATGATTTTGAATTTGAATTTGAATTTAAGACGATGAAATTAAGATGTTTTATGTAATATTCTTATGTGTATTGAATTATTTAAAACATTGATGTTCGAATGCACAGGTTTTTATACTTATCTCAATAACCGATAATTTCATAACTCCATCTAAGTTGCTAATAGAAAAAAAACTAGCAAAACATTTGCTTTTTTTGTTCTTATGACTCGTGCCGTCCTTCTGAAGGTCTGTAATGCCCAATAGATGGCGCTGTCGTCCATTTTAAGAATCTAATATGTTGCCTTAGGTCTTGCTCCATAAAACCTACGACAGTTAACGAATTTGAAAACAACAATCGACTTTATACTCTGTAAAAACAAACACATTATTTCGCGGTTTATGAATAAAAGAACGAGTCGCACAATAAATTACTAGTATCTGAATTGTTATTTAAAAGCAATTGTAGTGTCATTAAAGAAGTAAAGAACAGGTTGAAAGGTTTTTAAGTTATTTAAAATTAAACTCAGAAATCTGCTCCGTTCACCACCTGTCGATCTCTAGTCAGACGGCATTACAATGTCATATGTTGAAGTAGTAGGGCCATTTTTTATATGCCCTATAGAATAATGTTTCGGCTTTAAAATATACGATGACTACACGACTTTTAAATCGCAATAAACTTTTGTAAATCTAACGACACGACTTTATATTTTACAATTATTTGTCTAATTTAGTTAAACTTCGAGTCGTTGATCTGTTTGTGGTAATATAAAATGTGACACCTAATAGCACTGAGGATCAAGAACAAGCCAAGTCATACGTTAAAGTATGTAAAAAGAGTTCTAAGCCAAAGATTGGGAGATAGAAAACCCAGCCACTTTCAGGATATTAGAAAAACTTCCATAGCCGCATTTTACGTATTCCTATTTCAAACTGTAAGAAGGTCTTTTTGTGTACTCACTAGCTGATAGCTAAGTAGATAGGCCATCTGATGGTAAGTGGTCACCGTCGCCCGTTAAAATTAATAACACTAAAGACATAACAAATGCGTTGCCAGTCTAGAAAGAATAAAAAAGTACTGGTTCACCAGCCCCTTATTCAGAAAAAGACAAGGCATTTGGTGGCTTACTCAACCTAGAGAGTAGTAGCTTGCTAGGAAGGCTTCACAGAACAATAATAATAAACTTAATAATATAATAATATGTTAATTAAGACAGATGGAATTATTAAGCAACAATTAAATTAATTTTACGATGGATATAATAATTGACTGTGGACTTGTCATGGAATTGTCGTGAACACACCAAAAGGCACAGCAACGCAAAGTAATTTACGAGCGCTTGATTATTTCAATACAAATATTGTATCGTTTACGTTAAACATAACAAGTAATGTCCAACGTAATCCAAATGCTCCAGATTATAAGAGTAGTTGCTGTGTAGGAAATCTTCGCAGAAAGATAAAAATCATAAATATAGGACTGATGGCTTGTATTAAGCAGAATTTAAATTTATTTTACCATACTTAGACACAATAATCAAGTTTTAAGGACACTAACAGGCATATCAACGTAAAGTACGGTCTAATTTACGAGAGCTTGATCATTTCAATACAAATATTGTATCGTTTACGTTAAACACAACAAGTAATGCCCAACGTATTCCAAATGCTCCAGACCACAACCAACTCGGCCAACTAAAACTGGTATCACATCAGATGCTGATGCGCAAATAGATTATAAATATAGAACATAATTACGAGTAACGAGTGCGCTTTAATTTCCTTCGCGATTAATACGAACAGATGATCGCGTGTCATTACCGCCGTCCATACTTAATGATGTCGCCCGTGTCCGGGGACTTGTCTGATGGGCAAAGAGTTGTCGGTTAATGTGGAAATTTAGGAATTATTTTAATGGTGGATAAGGGTTTGTATAGCTCATGAGCTTGCTCAAGGTTATGGCCTTGACTCGCTTCGATCCTTAATCATCGTTGGAGTTATGTATATAACTGCGAGAATGTTCAGTAGCAGGGTGACCGCTAGTGGATAAATCTATACTAATATATAAAGCTGAAGAGTTTGTTTGATTGATTGTTTCATTGTTTGAACGCGCTAGTCTCAAAAACTTCTGAACCGATTTGAAAAATTCTTTCACTATAAGATAGTCCTTTTATGGAGGAAGGCTATAGGTTTTACAATATCACGCTAAGATGAATAGGAGAGGAGAAAACTGCAAAATTTGGGGATTTCCTTGCTAAGTAAACGGTGAAAGTTACTCAAAAATTATGTATTTCAATATTGTTCCCCTCCAAAAGTTCTAAATAAAAGTCCGCGACAGCATAAATGTCTAGCTTTTAAGGTGAACCCACTATAACCGTTTTTATGGGTATTAAAATAGTTTTAAAATAATAATTTATATGGCAAAACAACCTTTGCTGGGGTCAGCTAGTTTCTTAATATGCTTGAAGTTTCAACAAGTTAATTCCACAATTAGTCAGTTCAAAAAGGTCGGATTTTAATGTGTACCTAATGTTTTTTGAAAGGTGGATAACTTTTATACTTCATTCAAATTGGAGCCGGTATAAATGCAAAGCGGTGCCTAGCAACAACTAACAACCAGATGCAGTAAACTTTTTGTCGTATTATCAGTAAGTAGCTTAATCGTAAAATATTAACCGCTTTAATTTTTTTTACAATATCATACTTATAGGACTATTTTATGATTATTTGTTATTTATTTCATTAATTAAGTTAAAAATAAAAAAATCATAGATAAGGTATTTTGCCAAGGTTTTTCCTGTTCCGTTTAAGATTTTCTCGTATTTTGAATTAAATGGAAACAAATAACGATCATAACATGTTTTTATTGTTTATTCTTCTGACTAACCATTGCTGCTTTAAGAGCAAAGTACTCTCAGGGTGACAAGTACCTAAGCGGCGAGCAAAAAGCGGCATAGACCGCGTTCGAGTGATGCCATGAGCGTCCGGGTGGTAATTTGCACCATAAAGTAATTATTATCCTTGAAATAGTTTGTCGTCACATAATTTTAAAAGAAAACTAGACAAGTATTATTCTACTATTTTTATCCAGCAAAATAACAGAAACAGCAATTCAATTATAGAATGAAAAGCAATTTATAAATTCAATCGACTTATCTAACAAGCAGCCCAATTCTATGAATAATAGTTATAACATTTCTAATAATATTGCAAGCAGAAATGAATTATCGAAATAGCCTCTGCTTATTTCTTGGCTATTTATAAGAAATCAACTACAAAAAATTTGGAAAACTGTCGTTCTCAGAATTGAAATCAGTCGTGTGTTTGTTAACAAACTGGATTTTAGATTTTCTTATAATGACCCCGCATTATAATCCTCTGTGTCGCGGATGCCAAGCATGTGTCACGGTGTTTGTCTGCGATGGACACATAAACTACTTAACCGATTTTAATCAAATTTAGCACACCGTATGCAGTTTGATCCAACTTGAAAGATAGGATAGCTTACATCTCAATTTATAGTCGCAATATTATGTCATCCCAAATTATTTAGTAAATATTTTACAAAGGATTAGTTCTATAAGATTCTAACAGATGGTGGTGTAAGGTAATTAGTCAGCTCAATTGAGTATGTAAATCTTAGTCACAGCAACGACTGGCCGAGTCTGCTAGTACGAGTATAAATAATACGTCCCTTACAAAATTTATTTATCACACAAATTGCTACGGCTGAGTATCGAACTTTATCATATATCTTTATTTTTAACTTTATGCGTCCACCATCTTCGACATCCTCACGACTTACCATCTCGTGGGGTTGATGTCAAGCATTAACTTATATTCTATAAAAAATCCCTTTTCATATTGTACGGGGTCGTTTTATAGGATATGGATAAGGAATATGTTGAAATAGATATACAGAAATAGAAGAAATAAGTCGTCGTAAGAAGAACTGAAGAAACATGACAACGTATCCATAACGTGCCTAATGAAGTTGCTATCGCACGACAGCACACTTACCGTAAGTTTACCGTTTTGTTTACATTCAATAGAATAAACTGATCGAGTAAACAGTGACATTTCCGTATAACGCTTGTGGTGCTACAATCCTATATTTAGGTTACAGCCAAACTGAGTCTATTGTGCGAAGTGAAACATTCTAACTTAAGTTCTATTAAGATAAAAGCAGGCAGCGATTTGTTATCTGCATATTAATGTGAAGTAATAGCTTTTAACCCTTTTTAAGAATTATGTACGAGTGTGACATTGGTATAGGTAAAGTTTCCATGGAAAAAGAGTGCAAAAATAGTAATATAATTTAGTTTATAATTCATATTGTCAATCTGAAGTAACTTTGACAAATGTATTACGAACGAATTTCGATCGGATCTCTAGTTGTAATAAAATTATTAATGTGAAAATTTGACAGATGAGTGTTACCCAATTGCATCAGGACGACTATAAAATTATTTGAAAAGTAACTCAATTTGCCTTAAAATTAAGTAGGTAATTCCTTAGAGCAGAGTATAATAACTAATACACTCTTGGTATTTGAGCTAAGAGGATTGGCGTAGACTAGACATTAACAATTATTTATTTAAATTACCGGTTGCATTGTACAGATGCTTCTAGGCGTTTGGTCACGCCTCTTCTAATTACCTACTCTCAGGTTAATACAATAAAGTTGTAAATCAAATAAACATTTACAGTAAATCGCTTGTCGTTTGAACCATCGTACCAGCAATGTTTTATTCAGCCGCGACTCGTTAGCCCAGCATATTGTGACCGCTGAACAAACCGACAGACGCAAATTCTTTCAATGCAACACTGATTTTGCCAATATAAGTTTTCTTGTGTATTTATAGTAACTACTATTTTAGTTCGGTGCACTAATACATACTGTTTTGGGGTATACATTTAGTTTTGTACGACTTTATAATAAAAGTAAAAGCTCTAACACGTTTAGAATTTATTGCGAACACCAGATTATTCTATCAATAATTATAATTAAGTTCATAATGATCTCTTTAGTATCTGGTATTATTATGAAATTTCTGTAACTATCATTATTCAAATAAATCCGTTTAGTTCATGGATTTCTTCTTTTCGTATTTTGCGAATAGAAACACGGAAGTTTTTTTTTATATTATGTACATGTACGTATTAATATTATAATACAGTTGTATTGCATAAACTCAAATTAATACAGTTGGTGATTCAAGAAAATGTCCAGGTAATTACGGCCAAGCTGCAATATGTATAAATAATGTGCATATTCCGGTTCCGTCGGTCAATGCATCGACATCTGGCGGTAATACTCATTTATTAAATGGTAAGTTATGATGCATGCACATGAAATTAGTTCACCGATAAAATCTCCATATCTCATTTTGTATCATAATACGCTGGTAACGATTTATTGAGGTGTTTGCGACAGAATAACATTCTTCACATTTTAAGAAAAGTTGGATGATGGTGGTGGTAATAGTGATGCTGATGGTGAATTTGATGGTGAGAGTGATAATGATGGTGATGATAGTGACGTCAACGCTGACTTCGACTTTGATGCTGTTGTTAATGATCAACATATTGGTCGTAGGGTGAAAGGATATTTGATCGCCTTGACTTAAACAGATAAAGTGATCGGCGTCTTCGATGGTCTTGGGAATCATCAAAAGCATAACTGAAAGTTTTCTGGCCAAGAAAGAAGAGAACAAAGAAAAATTCCGGAAATCAAAAAGCATACTCTAATACGTCGCATTATGAGTCGCGAAAAAGTACTGGTATTTCAAGTAGCCAGTCAGACCACAAGTCGTTTAGATTGAGATAGTAGTTAGATAGGCAGGGTCCACGGAAAGATAATAATACCTATTGATTGCCGTCAAACCATTAACAGCCCAATATTGAGCCGAGTATCTTCTCATTACAGAGGTCTAGAGCATGCTCCATCACGCTGCTCTACTACGGATTGGTGGAGGGGTTACCGGCCAACCTAAGTGTCGGAAGTTTTTATGCGGCCCGAAGACACCCAATGTGGCTTGATGATTGCTATCTACTATAAGAGGTAGGACCATCGGATTAATATGCCCTCCGAAGCACGGAAACGCTCAAGAAAGTTTTGCCATTAGCGGTCACCCATCTAGGTACCAATCTCGCTTGCAGTTGCTTAACTCGGTTGATCAACTGATCGAATTTTTCGAATCTAAGTAGATTCGACGAGTACAGCATAGGTATGAGCACCTCGTACCTATATACCTTTTAAGTAATTATACTGGAAAATTAATACAAATGTATTTTCAGTAATGTTACAAGCGCTATTCTAAAAATGTAGAATTTGTTAAATAATCATCAATTGTATTTCAAAAATGGTACAAAACAACAGAAATATTAGCTTGCATTTATTAGATTGCGGCAATTTAGACACAATGATGCGTGAAGCTGTGCCAATTAAACGAAAATTCAACATTCGATGTTCATGAAACTCGGTAGAATTGGATAAAATTTGTAATGTAAATTACCAAAATTTGTGCATTTGTAGAATTGTTCCGTGCATTAACATGCTTTATGTTATTAAAATAATTGAGTTTCATTTATAAGTTTTAGGAAGCCAACACTATTCTATTACTATGGCTTTGCCGTTTGTCTGTCCATCTATCATAGTATATGTTGAATCGTATAGACGCTTGAAAATGTTTCACGGTGTATTATTAAATAATGTAAGAAATAAAGGCAAAAGGATGTCCCCACGCATGCTTTTTTCTGTATCTTGTTTATATTTTGATGTAAAGTGTTACATTTATTTTTTAGACCCCACTTTTTGTCTTTTGTTCTTTCCCTTTTTGGCACTTTTAGTATTTCGTACTTTATAACTCATTATCTTTTTTACGCCTGTATTTATACGCCAGACTTTCAATATAGATCGATCTTAGATCTATACTTTCAAGTTAATTTAAAATCGTTGAATATTATTTAAATGAAAATGATATAAGTTTTATAAACTTACATAAGGTATTAGAGAGTCGAGGTTAGAACTTAAAGTATAAAATACACAAGTTGCACTTAAAAAATGACATTGCCATTTGTTAAGGAATAACTCATGTTCAATTATTTTAACGACACGAAGTTGTGGAAATCATTATTTTAATTTCAGAGAAAAACAGTTTCAATTATGTTTTAATAGTTCTTCAAATGGTTTGATGAACCATTCGAGCAAGAACCTCACCAATATTGTGTAACATTCCACGTGAATAATGAGCAAAACCTTGTTAGAATTAGGTTACAAAAAGAAATGATTTTATAAATACCTTCACTCTTCTTGCACAGGAAATAAGATATTAATTTGTTTGACTTACATCAAACATAAATAAGGTATAAGGTAAATTATGCAAATTAGAAAAGTTTGACTGAGCGATAATACTAACTTTTATATTGATTACTGAACTATGTCAAGGTAAGTTTCATATACCGACGATAAAATGAGCGCGGACACGAGGTAATGTAGTACTATTAATTGCTCTAAATTGAGTCATAGATTATATGCCCAATGAAACAGAAAATACCACTTGAGCTTACGAAATACCTAAATTCTGTTAATTTTATAAATATAATTCTTAAAAAGAGTATTTAATAATAATAACAGAAGAATATCAAATATTCCTAAGCGGTTAGACCGATGCATACTTTGTTCACCTCGTTTAATTTTACTATAGTTTTTGTGTTCCTTTTTACTGTGTTTTCCGATTTGGATAACTGTGTTTCATTCAAAAGCTAGGGCTTGTCATGTGGTCCCGTTTAAATTGAAGTGTCATGTGACGAAAAGTTTTTGAGTTATCCTTAATATACTTGATTCGTATGTCTTCAGAATCAATATTTAATACTGCGTATTTAATTGAAGTCAATTTTTCTTTGGTTCATTGACAAAACGATTGCATTTGATGTATAATAATTCCTATACGTATTTCAATTGAATAATTTAACAAGGTTTAACATGCTTCAATTAAAGTACATAATTTTAATGAGACTATAATTCCAATAGTTTAATACCACGATAATAAAGTATTTTAATATCATTATCGGAGCTTGCAATTAATTACAAAATACTAAACATTTAATGGTCCGTCATAAATATCGTACGTACAGTAAAGCAAAGAATTTCATACTTTTATTGCGGCAATTAAAAACGAACGCGTCGTTACATACACGTTTCTTACAGTTCTAACGTGCGCAACTTCAATAGAAAAATGTTTTTACACTCGTAAATTTTAATGTTTTATTATAAGCACCGGTATACTGAATTTCATGGTTTTAGGGTTCCGTTCGTTGTTCAGACTTACATATATCTGAACGAACAACCAATTTAGAACGATAAGAAAATTATAAATGACCTTAAAAAACAGAGCTACAGTCGATACTGCTTAGTTACTTTATATATAATCCTTCATGTAAGTACATAAATATACATTTTACAGAAACAATATACACTAAAGTTGTAAATAGGTACTGTTTATTTCTCATAGAAATCCCTTCCAGTTGACCTGGGAATGGAAAGGTGGTTAGAGAAGCAGAAAAACCCCACATCACTATACTCCAATTCGGACTTAACTGTTTTTTCTTAGTAATTGACCTCGCCTTTTTCCTGTGTAAACAATAACAAAGCATGTATAATATTACGCAGAAAACATTGAATGTAACTGAAGTTAAGGCTTAAAAAGTAGCAATTAAACTTCCGTACAAACATATAAAACATCCAAAGAACTTTTAATATAACTAGCGACATTTCTTCGGTGATGGGTGGTAAAAACACACTTTAGGCAGAATAATTTAATGAAATTATGCTTGTAAAAGACTTTATATCCTAAAACCTACTTCACCGTCATACTTACTTAGATTCTTCCTAATAAGATACTGAACTATCTTGAAATAAAACTGCTCCGTACGGAGCAATGAATAAACTTCTCACAATGTGAGAAGTAAAAATTGTCCACATTAATAAACATGATACGCGATATTTTGTAGATACGCGGGTAGATTAAACAATATGGCGTCAAGCCACGACGTCACGTTAGGTAGTCCTTAACTCAAAGTACATAGGAATTAAATTCGATCGAATGAAACGTCGTAGTCACATGCAACAACCCTACTGTATGAGACCTACGGGAGGCATATAACTAAGTTAGTCGGGGAAAAGAAAAACATGAATGAATTATAAATGCGATATATACAGCAGTAAATATCTGTTTTAAGATTACACAGGGTTATTTGAATATTTTTTTTAAAACGCTGATAAATTCAAATCATTTAATGGTATGTGGTTATCGCCATCTATGAACAGTAGCGGCATAAATGGCATCAATGTTGTATTGTCGGAAAAGAAAGAAGAGAAGATTGAAATGTGCTGCCTCTCAAGCCCCCAGCAAGAACACGAGTCGATTGGAGACTGATTCAAGCAAAACAACATTAGAGTTAATGATGATGTAGCGGCCGTACTTATATCACACGATGACGTTATGCCAGACCTGAATCACGCTACTGGAGTCTTCTACAACGTTGCATATGTACAAGTTCCAAATACCACACTTTAGTTTACTCGCATGGAATTGGAATCTATTACCTATGTCGGTCGAATACAGTTAAAAAAATATTTTGTATGTGATGCAACATCTGCTCCAAAATATTCATCGAAAATCTAATTCATGACGTAGGCGTTCAAAAATAAATTTAAATTTCGTCATTCAATTCGCGTAGGACCGTTCGGTATTGCAAAATCGTCTATTGAATGAGAACGCGTTCGATTTAGAAATTGTTGCCACTCCAATTAAACTTTTCATTGATAGTGTACAGAGATATAAATCTATGTCTGTTTGTTGTTGCATCTAAAGAAATATTATGTTTTTTATCATTGAAATCTCTTTGTGAATATTGCATTTAATTTTTATTTTGTTTATATTCATCTGTCAACAAAAATATACCTACCTCCGCCCTACCTATATTCTTAGTATCTCTCTAGATTACTTGGTCTATGTTTCATTTTCTCAACATCGAGATTAAATTCTGTTGTTTAGCTAAGAAAAGGTATAACTCGTTCACAAAACCAAGTGTTATTTTCCAAGTCCGGGTGGAAGTTTTATTTTTCAACTCCACTAGGTGCAAAAGATTCATTTCTATTTGCGTAAGAATGAAATGAAGTATAAACGAAATTGGAGGTGAATATACAAACATAATCATGGGGTAGTATGTAATTTATAAAACAGTGGACATACGATTAACGAAATGTATTGATATTGGGAAGTTCCTAATTAATATAATCATATTACGATGTGTGACGGCAACACACTACATGGAACAAAAGACGTCACTTATGATGTCATGTTATGATGTTATGAGTTCTACAACGCTTGTATAATAGGAACATGTTGCGAATATTAAGACTGTCGATCCCCAGATATGACACTTCTGGCGGAAGATCTTCCTTTGGTAAAGATGCAAAAGAAAGTGCACTAAGCGCTTTATTCTAAAATTATGTATTCATTTTTTAATAGTGCTTCTTCTTGTTTACTAGATAATGCGATTCACCATAAATACATATTACTTAACATTACGTGCAATTGTATTAAAACAATTTCTTATAAATTGTTCACTCATTTACATTCCCATACTAGATTCTCTATGAAACTAGCAGGCGTTATTTATTTCTTAGAAATCACGCTTGTTCGTTTTGGTGTTCACGTTTTAGTGTCATTTCATCGCAAAATATTATTTTATATCTCATAATCATAAATGTAGAAATATTTTAGATACCTATATTATTTTTCAAAACCATCATAACCCCCAGTTGCGCAAAACGAAAGGTATTTGCTTCCTGTGCACTATCTTAATGTCATACTTTCTTTTTGCGTAATTCTCCTAAAAAGGGGCTTAAAATAACGCTTCTCGCTTTATTATATAAATTATATTACACACATTTTATAAAAATAAGGACTGACTTGTAAGAAAACATTTTGTTGAAATTAAAAATATAACGTAACTGTAAAAATCAGAATGTATTTCTTTTGTCTTGTAAACTTAGAAACTAAATATGACTTTAGTTCTTGAAAATCTTGTTTTTAAAAAATATATTATGTAAGTTGCAACGAGAATTTTATATTAATAAAATCCGTATTGCATCCAAAACGTAGAAACTGGACTTCATATTGCAATATAGTCCAATTTTCTTCAGAGATCGCAGTTAAAACGCGGAACAAAATTTTCAACATGTTAGTTCCGTTCGTGGCATTTTGTTGTGGTATGGTCAAATTTCCATTTCGACTTGATCTTCCCTGCCTCCTGCGTTTACGTAATCTTAGGTAGACGTAAGCGAAATTTTTGGGTAACGGAGAGGTCTGGATAACTGGTTACCTTATACGTGAGAGCATGCTTCATTTGTTCATGGCTCCAGGCAGTAGCACCCGAGCTATTGTTTATGAGAACGGCCAATTATGTCTTTACAATACGCTTATTTTGCTTTGCGGTATTTTTTAATAATACACCGACAGTAAATTGGTTTAATGGTGTTGTTACATTCACTATTTCTATTGTCCGTAGAACGAAGAATGTACTATGTACACAATTTTATGATGTTATGAGTTAATTAAATAGTAATTTTCTATCACTTATACGCGAGAAACAAATACGATTGTTAATTAATTCAAAAGAAATTCTATTCTCACACTATTTTCGCATAATGTTTTCGTATAAAATTTTAGCACAAATATATTTTTTTTAGATAAACAATTATTATTAAAATAAGACAAGTATCAGATACAGGAATAAAACAGGATATTTAGATACTAATTCACAAAATAAACTATATTTGATAACTGTAATGTAAATACAGTTTATTTCCAAAAGGCCAGCGGTGAGATGGAGAGAGAGAGAGAGAGAGGTGTAATATGGTATACTATTTACTATATAATATACCAAGTACTATATTATAAACATAAAAGAGCCTAACCTGTCTTTGTTCTCTTTTTTATCGAAAACGCGTCGCTGTTTCCTTTTGTGTTACCAGTGTTCGAAGATCACTTATAATCACGTGGTTCGTCTGCTAGTTTCTCGGCAATTCATATAAAAATGATAAGCGATAACTAAATGCTAATATAAAAATAAGTTTTCGATGTCAAGCTGCATGTCGCGAAGTCCGATGTCGCATTTGGCTATTCCGATGTCGCATTTCGCGATGTCTGATGTAGCAAATCTCGATGTCTGACGTCGTATGACGCAATTTCAGTCACTGTACCACTTGCCGCTATTTCCAACCGCAAAACTCACCTCTATCGAACCCCTTTCCGATTTAGGGTTATTCATCATAAAAAATGTATTGTAGGTTTATAACGGAATGCACCTGCTGCTATACATTTCATTGAGGTACCGCCACAAAAAGCGCCATTCACAGATCAGTCATAAAATATTCGATGTCTTGAATGCTCACAAAGAATTTTCAAAACAATTTCAAGACAACGAAAATAAAAAGCTTCGAGCCTTTTTGTTTATAGCGAAGTTATTCAATGCGATTAAAACTATTCTTGCTGGAGTAACACAAATAAGCGAGCGGCCATCTTGTTCGATATCGATAACAGCAGTGATATTGGTATAGACTACTACATTTGAAAGTCTTGTGTACGATGCGTATGATTTATATATAGTTTTTTTTATGCTATAAGCGGACGGAACGTAAGTCCTCACAAAAAAGGAAGTTTTTTATTTTGTCTGTTGTAGGAATTGTAGTTTGAGAGATTATAAAAAACTCTAAATATTGTCACTTGATGTTTAGAAAAATGTTTGTGATTGGAAAATTATTAAAATGAAATGCGTCTTGTCCTAAGTGTCCCTGAGAGTGAATAAAAATAATTAATATTTATTTAATTCACTTAACATTATTTCCGTAGCTTTTTAAAGGTACCCTACGCTCCTAACTTCACTACGTAATTTTGTTGCAACTATTCACGTACATAATTAAATATTACAGTCCCGTATTTTTGCATTAAATTTAACAACACTATAAAAATATATAAAAAAATAAATATAATTAAATTTGTTACGTAATTACACATCAAAATAATATAGTATAAAAGTACTTTTGTGCATATTTGTAGCAGTATTTAAGGTAAAGACATTTAAAAAACCCACCAAAAATTCCAATAATTTTGACAGGCACTGTTACAACTTATAGCCAACCATTACAGATTATAACCACCAACTGTCCAGCAAGCAACACGTCAGATAGTCGCCTCGAGCGCTACACCAAGATTTTTCTAAATGCGGCCTCGTTACCAACCTCGAGGGGACAATTTACGCCGGGATCGGTTGATGTGATTGTTAACTACGGTACAAAGATTATAAGTTATCAGTATTATTGGCGCACGATACCGAACTGCCGTAATAAGCCTCTGAAGGCATTTCGAATGGTCAGCAACACGTTAATCAACTTCAATCAGCCACTTCCTTTGAGGTTGAGAAATACTGTCGTTATTGTTTGGTGATAAGATCGAATGTTGCAATAATTTAATATAAATTATAGTTGAAATATGCTTCTGCAGATTTTGTAACAGTTGCGTTATGTGATATTAAAATTAACGTGATCAAGTTTGCAGCGAATCATTGACTTTGTTGACTATTTAATTAATCAATTGATTGTTGATGAACGATTTTATGCTTTATGTAAAAAGGACTAATTTCATTTTTGTTTGTTTTATGTTTCGTACATTATCGTTGGAGTATGTTTAATAATATGGATGTATACTTTACATACTCATTGAAAAATTAATGAAATAAAAGTTTAAACAAACGACCGAAACGAAAGTTACCTAACATTCTTTTTGTAAGAAATTTAAAAATATCTTTGATAACCGCAGCCATTATCTTCTTTGAATACGACCTAATCTTATTTTGTATATAATAAGGTGTATGTATAAGGCGTGTAGTTTTAATTATTTTATGTAATAAGCGGACAAATAGACGACTCACGTGATAGTAAGAGGTCACCGTCTCCTATGGACATCAGCGACATCAAAGGCATCTGGTACATTGTCAGCCAAGAAGATAGAAGAAGGAAAGAAATTACTGACTCTCGAACTCCCAGCCCGAACAAAGAACCGTTTGGTGACAGGCTCAAGAGAAGAGAAGAGTAAGAGTGTTGTCAGACGGGCTTCACAGAAGACAATACCTTCAACCTATTAATGGCCCACTACTGAGCACCGATCTCTCCTCAACACTGAGGAGGTCTAGAGCGTACTCCACCACGCTGCTCCAATGCGGATTGGTGAAGGGGTTGGTGGCCAACCTAAGTGTCGAATGTTTTTTAACCCGTCCAAAGGCCTTCGATATGCCTTAATGAATGTTATGTTCGTAGCAACCGGGACCGGCGTCTTAACGAGCCCTCCGAAGCACGGAAACGCTCAAGAAATTTTTGCCACTAGCGGTCACCCGGGTCACCTGGTACCGACCGCACCCGCAGTTGCTTAACTCTGTCGATCTGTCTATAAGCGCTTCAGAAAGACAATTATCAGTAATAAAATAACAAATATGAATTATTTATTACTATAATTTTTAATCATATGAAAATCAAATACCAAGTTTTAACTACGAAAACATTTTTATAATTGAAAATTGAACATTTATGCACACATAGACAACAATATTCAGTACCGATAATTCTTATTTACAAAAGATGTTTTCATATTATTAAACCAAGCAATAATGCCTCGTAATGCAATTTGTATAAAACAAGGCGCATTTGACCTTTTGCTCGGCTCTGAATAAAAAACACCGCTAAAGCAGAGTCAATACCAAACAAACTCAAAGAAAGACCTGCTCGTGTTTTTTCAGTTCCGCTCGTAACTTAATACGCAGTAAATTGCAGTAAAACACTATGAAATCACTAATCCGACCTAATTTTGAACGCTATACGTCAAGTAAATAACGACTATAGAGCGAGCTTTAAATCTTAATTCGAAGCATTTGAAGCCCGTTCTACGTATTTTTCATTGAGACCGTCGCCCGTTTAAAATCATTTCTTAATATCCATAGGCTTAAATAGATTATCATACTTACAAAGGATTTGGAAAATTTCTTGATTGTTATGAGATTGATAGTTTAGCTTAGTTTATATTGTCATTATTAAGTTACTTTATATAATTTTGTGTGTTAAGATTTATAATAGTGTAAGATGTTTAGAGATTGTTAAATCAATGAAGATTTTCTTATCGTGATAATTATATTCCGTATATTAATTCTGACCCATAACGTGTTTAAATAACACACTGAATGATACTTAACTATCCTATACCCATGTTAAATAAATTTTATTATAAAGGCTAGGGTTACTAGTATTTGTACCCTTTCTAAGCCCTCATAAGCTCTTCATCACAAGACCCTTTGGTAACGCTTAGAGTCAACCGAAAATTTATCATGAAACTATAGAATTATTATACTAACGTAGTACATTAAATCCTATATTTGAAACTATTCAACTTTTATAACTTGTGCTATTTATCATTAAGCCCGCCAATTGTACCACTTTTTTTGAGGTCAATAAAGTATAAAAAAATTAATAAATAGATATATAGATAGATAGAGCGATAGATAGATATATTAATAGATAGGTAAATAAATAAATATTTTATATTTACTCGACACTTGAAAGCAACGTCGATATATCGTAAATTACTCGACGTCATGCAAGCAAAACGCTGACAAATGACATGTGTTGGGAGTTCCATGGTTTTATTTTAAGAACATCCCACACAACGTTGAAACCAGAAACCGAATGGGGAGGGCACTGTGGGAGTGGTACAGGGCAGTTCTTTACACCACTACTTATTAAACATATGTACGTGTTGAAAAAACTAATAAGATTTCAATCGGGTGTAACAATACTCTCCATGGGGTTGCTTTTTATATAATGAGACAAATTTGGAGGTAGAAATTATAAGTTATTTAAAGAAACCCATAAATAATGATAATTTTACTTTTTAATATAGCCGATAAATAATAAGTAATTAACAACGCCTTATACATCAGTAATACTAAAAACGTGTATATAAAATTTCAGCTCAATCGGTTGAAGATATCTGCCTTAAAATTTAGTTCTTTGCAATATTTTTTATTAATCTAAGTTAAAGTCTGGCTATAGTCCCATCTGATGGTAAACGGTGAAGAAAACTTAGGTAGTAAAGCGCGTTAAATTAGTAAAAGCGTTTTCACTCTAGACTTAAAAACGTATTGATATTTCACCTGAAGAAACATACATTGCAAGTTAAATACAAGCTTTTAAAAAGGAAGGAACCCCTCATAGTTGCAATAGTACTTTTACATGTATTTTTACATACAGAATTTTTCTATTTCTATTCGTCACTGAACTCCTCAATGTGTGGACAAATTTTGATAAACATTTTCATGTATTATGTGTTAAGTGGCGTCGACAATAATTTAGATTAACAACTCAATGAAATGTAAGGGCAATGCTACGTGGCAAACAATGTCATCTCTAGTAATGTTGAATAGATTGAACACAATGGAATATTCTTGTAGTTTATGTCATGTTCGGATCATGCTGTCATAAGTGACACGTGTCTATTACATAATTTTGGTCTGTATCTGACGTTGTTATACGTCGACATAATTGTTTTGTTTAAGTTACATCGCTTAATACACTAGAACTAAAGATAATTATGATTTGATTATAATACGATGTGAAATATTATACAAATATTTCATGTTGCAAATGTCGTTGACAAACTCGTTTAACTTTAATGATTCATTGATTGCTATCATATGACAATTGGTAATTTTGTGAACGTAGTTCCATATCAATAAAATGACGATAATTTCAATCATATTGTTAACCCCAATATTGGAATATGCATATATTATGATAATAGTTATTATTGTTAAAGGAAAAAAATATTACAAGGCTCATTTTCTAGTTGACGTCCGATGTAACGTAGCTCATTATCTATTCGCTATCTTGAGAAATTAATATTAATGACACTGAGTACAAAAGCTTATTTATTACTAGTATTCCCGGCGAACTTCGTATCACCTTGGGACATTTGTCCCGTTTTTGTAACATTTCTTATCAATGCTTAGCTCATATTGGTCGTAGCGTTATGTTATATAGCCTATCGCCTTCCTCGGTAACTGTACTATCCAACACAAAAAGATTTTTTCAGTGTGAACTAGTAGTTCTTTAGATCAGTGTGTTCAAAAGTAAAAAGTTGGTAATAATTCTTTGATGCTAAGACTTCTGATCTTGATTCAGGCGTTAATATAACGCCAACGCCGCTAAACATTTACAAAATATTTGAAAGCGAACGAAACTACGTTCAAAGGCCCGAACATAGTGTTTTAATTACGTACGAAGTTTGCCTTCCTGTTCGAATCTGTCGCTTGATTAAAGTACTAGGAAGTGGCGTACCAATAGAGAAGAAAAAGAAAAAACCGAAGAAGAAATAAAGAAAAAAGCAAGAAATCGATAGAACAAGAATTCAAAAGCGCCGTTCCTGAACGGAAACGAGCTTTTGTTTAGTTTAAACAGACGTTTTATATTGTTTCTTATCGCTGATGAGCAAGGTTTTTCAATGCAAATTGCTTATTATTCAAATGTTAATTGAAATATATAAAACTTTTAATTTAAAGGGCTATGCTTTTGCAATGTATGTACATACATACAATTTTAACAATGTATTACTAAGGCAAAGTTTTCCCGCAGCCAAGTTACTATTACTATACTATAATTTACATTCAGTTTCGAACACGCAACTGGATAAATATATCAACGTACTTGCTACTACATATCGAATGGCTAAAAATCGACAGACAGTATTAGGTTTTAGTTTGTACAAACCATTATTTGTAACTATGAAACTAATTCGAGGGCGGTGGAGTTATGATTCATTAAGGGGCCACTACAGAGCAAGGATCTTTTCATCACTGAGGAGGTCTAGAACATACTTCACTACACTGGTCCAGTGCGGATAGGTGGGTTAGTGGCCAACCCGATGTTGGATGTTTTTAAACTGCCCGAAGCTCTCCGACATGGCTGGACGACTGTTATTTATGATAAAAACCAGGGTAAACTCCTCCAAAGCACGCAAACGCTCAGGAAATTTATGCTACTAGCGGTCATCCATCCAGGTACCGACCGCGCCCGTAGTTGCTTAACTCTGTCGATCGTATACTATCGACGCGAGACGTATCGACTGATCTAGATCTCAAAATTGTAACATTGATCATTTAGTTTTATTACATGTGTGTATTGATATAGGTACAGACTTATTGCAGATTATAAGTATACTAGCGAATTTGGTAGATATTATCCTGTCAAATGAAAAAAAAAACATTTTCTATGGGGTCGAACTGTGAGTCAAAACCATTCTTAAATTAGTTTAAGCATATGTAAATAAATAAAATAATAATAAATAATAATAAATAACGCCACACACTCATAGCCCCACACTAGGATACCCTGTGTCGTGGGTGCCATGGACAAC
>DWJN01001291.1:0-18554 GCA_018248895.1 Carystus phorcus
TATTAATTAAAATATACATTCGCACCCTTAGTAATATAAGGGCACAACTAAAAAAAATGATATTTGAGTTTTTGGCATAAATGGGTTATGTTGTAAAAATACTGTAATATTGTAAAATTATAACCCATTTATGGCAAAAACTCAAATATCAAATTTTATTAGTTGTGCCCTTATATTACTAAGGGTGCGAATTTTATAAATTAAAAAAAAATATATATTTTTGGGAAATATAAATTATTAATATATAAAATATAAATTCATATAGCAGCAATATTATACAGCATATATATATGTTAAAGAATAAGTGTGCTAGAATTTCAGGTCCAACTAATTCCAGTAACATATCCATCCATCCCATACTTATCCCGTTTCTTAGCAAATAAATGAGAAAATGCAAGTCAGATATCAGATTAATCAGAACCGAGGACATTTGAACTATTTAAAACTAATTTAAATATTTGTTTAAAAACTGTAATAATTACTCACCAGTATGTGATCTTACATGTAATTTGAGGTAGTAACTTAGTGTAAATTGCTTTTGACACGCAAAACATTTAAAAATCTTCTGCAAATTCATTAACTCCTGGTCGTTTTCATCCTTCGATTGCTTTGCAACATCTACTTTTTTATCAGTTTTGGAATTTGTATTCTCCTTTTTATCAGCATTTCCATTTTCGCTATCCTTACATTGGAAATCTGAAGCTTTTTCATTACCAATATACCCGTCTTCCGGCTTTATGTCTATATCAAGTAATTGATTCTCTTTTTTTATTTCCTTACTTAACTTCTTTAACTTTTTCTTTTCTTTTTTTAACTTTTTTCTCTTCAATTGATTCTTAACTCTCAAGTCATAGCTTGTAGTCCTATCTTTATGTGTAGCAATATGTTTATCTAATTCTGTTAAATCAACATAACAAATATTGCAAACAGCACATCCGTAAAATGGAAAATCTTTCTCCGTTATCTTTTCTGACCAATAAGTACTTCTTTCTTTTTTAACTTTACGCTTGCCTTTCTCGAATGGTTTTATATCACGTACAATATTTTCACCAATCTCATTACTTAATTCATTATTTACTTTATTATTTACATTAAGTGACAAATTATTCATTAAATTCTTAACCACATCATTATTATATGCTACATCATTACATTCATGTTTCACATTATTTTCAGGCAAGTTAGTAAGTTCAGTCTGTGCATCATTTAATGATTCCAATCTATTATCGTTAATTTGATCATTTTGTACATTAGCTAGAGGGATATCATCATTAGTTTCCTTGAATTGACTATGTTGTATGTTCTCTTCTAAGTTACTTTTACTAAAAGGATTTTCTACAGCATTAAGTGAACCAACTTCTTGGTTTATATTATGGTAGGGTAAAGTATAATCATATATACTTAATGGATCAACTTCTACAAAATGATGACTCATTGTGGTTTACCTGCAAAAAAGAAAAACATGTTATTTGATAGTATATTATGTAAATAGTGACTTAATTTATGCAAGTTTGGAATTTATTTCGAGACCCTTTTAAAGTTTGAATGAATAAATAATAATTGTAGGAGGTACACAAAGCAATATAGAATTTTTAACATGTTTTTTTTATGTAAATACTGGTATATATATTTAAAAGAATTCATTTAAAAAATGTAAATTTGACTAAAATATTCCACCCGACAATGTATTAATTTGGTGGAATGAGTTGAGAAAGGAAGACTTCATACATTTTAAAAGTATCAACAAATAGTATTGTCATACAGTTTTAAAGTTTATGTTATAAGACAGATGGAAACTTAACATAATAATAAAGAATTTCGTTTAACAATTTTATATATTTACTAGCAGATGCACCAGATATTATCACGACAACATTACACTACTCTTATTTTCTCATATTGGATTTATAAACCAAAGATTTGTTATATCTATATGTTATGTTTAATGGATCCTGGGTTTGATTCCCAGCAGAGCAGAAATTTGAATCAAGAATTTAAATGTCTGTTCTCGATCTGGGTATGTGCAATAGTTTATGTGTTGTCCATGGCACCCATGGCACGGGGTTTCCTAGTATGGGTCCATGAGTGGGTTTATTTATATATTAGATTTCCTTATCACAATAAATTCAATTCCTATAAGCTGGAATTGAATTTACAATGGCCGGTAAGTCTATATTATCTGCCTATAACAGGGGTGAGAAACCTTTTTAATTAAGGGGCCAATTTTAAATATGATTTATGTTTATGGGCCGCACCTAGGTTAGCATTATATAAACTTATTCAAATCTACTTACTGTTTAGAAGTTACAATGTAAAGATTTTATATGTTTGCACAATTTTTGTGTCATAATGCTTTTTTATGTTGTATTATTTTATGTTTTAACACAGAGTATGAGCTATAAAAAACATAAAAAATCTAATTTAAAAATGCTCAAAGGGTTGTATGCGGGCTACAGGCCGTGGGTTGGTCACTTCTGGTCTATAATATATGAAATTTAATAATAATAGTGCGTCTCTTTCATTTTGCAGTGGAGCAACATGGTAGAGTAAGCTCTAGGTCTCTGTTTTGAGATTTTTTTTTAATACCTAGACCTGTTTTTCAATGGGTCAATATGGCAGACGATGCACCAGGTACCGACTAAATGAATGTGTGTTATTTCACTACATAGTATGAAACAAAGTTGCTTTCTCTGTCCCTATATCCCTATGTATGCTAAAATCTTTAAACTACGCAACGGATTTTGATGCAGTTTTTCTAATACATAGAGTGATTGAAGAGGAAGGTTTATATGTATAATACATTCACAGTTTTTCTGTAGTGTATTTAGTATCAGCATTACACCCGTGCGAAGCTGGGATGGGTCGCTAGTTTTAAATAAAACATATTCATCATCCTAAGTACATATAGTTTGGACAAAATAAAACTTTGAGTACATATTTATTTTACACTTTTTTTTTTTTTTTTTGCGTCCAGACAAAAGAGAAGGACTACCCTCCGGAAAACGGACAGGGAGGGAGGCGGTGAATGCTCATAGCATACCGGCGCAGCCGACTGCGCCGGTTATGTGGGACTCGCGAAGAAACCTAGGCGCCTACCCACTAAACACCGCCTAAAATTAACTTTAGCCAAAGGCCCTCAAGTTCTAAAATGTGCGACCCCGCTTGGAGGGGCGGGGCGCTAGCGGCACTCATAGGGAGCAGCCACAGAGAAATTATACACTTTCGTGTTCTATAAGAGAGGCGCGGTACCATTAGGATACACACGATAATGAATTTAAATTAATACGTTATAGTAAACAGGATAGCCATAAGGCATTTCAACTCAGAGAGAATTGACTACTGAAACAAATTAATTATCACTAACACTACTACAACGAGCTGAGAAGCTCGCTGTGTTCCGTGAGCGCCATGAGACGCTCAGAGGGACTTTTACTGGAGCGCAATTTGCGCGCGAGAACCGATATCTCGGAAATATTAATGTTTTTGATGGTGTCGCTTACCAGCTTGATGTCCTCGGCCAGGGAGGGTTCACCTTCTGGACGAGGCGCAGGAACCGTCCTTACTGAAGGACGTGACATGTTAGGTGTATCGACTGGCACCGTCGCCCGCCGATCCCTCCGCCAGGCGCCAGCCTTGGGGGCAGGGGTGTGTGAGAGAGTAGACCCCGGTAGTTGGGGAAAGTTTTCGTCTGTCTTAGACGGCGGTGCAGGCCGCGCTCGGCTTGCCTGCTTTGTAGCAGGCTTAGACGACGCTGGCCGAGGAGCTCGCGGGCAGCCGCGGTAGTTAGCCGGATGTCCGGCCTGACCGCAGAGCACGCATTGAGGAGGAGTTGGCGCATCCCTGGTGCGCGAACACTCCTTAGTCAAGTGTGGAAGCAGGCACTTAACGCACCTGGGCGAAGCTGAACAGTTGGCAGCCGCGTGCCCGTAGAGCTGGCAGCGGTGGCACTGTCCGGGATAACCACGTCTATGAGGCGGCTCGACTCGAACGTCGGATAAGCCGCAGATCGTGCGCCTACCTTTGTAAATATCCCTCGCATTGGGGACGTTAGACATAATAATGAGAGCTAGCGGGTGCTGAACCCCGGTGCGGCTGTGCATCTTGTGCACGGCCTCGACTGGGAACCCCTGCTGTTGGAGGTCCTGGAGTATAGCCTCATTCGGCAATTCATAAGGAATGCCGCGCAGGATAGCGCGGACTTTCCGCTCCTCAGGGAGGGCGTATGTATGAAAAGGGTACTTGTAGCGGGTGAGAGCCCTCGTCAGTTCCCTAAAATGACCAACTTCGGAGGTTACGATGCGGACCCCTTCCGCTGTGTTCGTAGCCTTGTTATATTGAATTTTGTGTTTTTTACACATGTTGGACACCTCGGTCCATTTTGACTTGTCCCGTAGAAATACGGGAGGAGGCGCCTTATCGGCGGGAGTGGCGTTTGGTTCACGCAGAGGTTCAACTGGGGTGGGAATTACCACCGGTGGAGGGATATCCTGCGACATTGATGAAGCCGGCTCTGACACGGAGGTAGCCCGAGAGAAAGCAGGAGAGGGAGCATCGCTCTCGAACGTGGGGGACTTGGATTTCTTGGTCTTGCGCTTCTTCTTGCGCGATGATACGGTCTCAAGACCAATTCCTGTCGACTGAGGGGCGATCACTGTGTGATCAGAATCGTTTTTTTTCCGAAGGCTGCTGACTGTTGAACAGTCCGAGAAGTACTCCTCCTCATTATGGGAAAGCTTGGAAGAACGGGCCCGAGGCCTTGAGTTGACTGGCTCCAGGCAGGGGGACGCCGGCGACTCCGATAATTTGGGAAGATAATTGGATTCAATGAGTTTAGCTTCAAATAGCTTAACTTTTTCAAACCTTTTGGCAAATATATCGAATTGAGAATCTATATCTATATCGGGGCATTCCTTCTTCAAGAACCTGATAAACGCTTTAAGCATAAACGGTGGATCCATACATGATGGATCCATCGCTGACTAACACACATATAAGTGAACAATACAGTAATAGATATTAGAACACAAAAGGGAAAGTCAGTCAGTCGGGAATATAGCTTTAAAGGAACCTATCCGTCTGTCTTTGTCAGTTTTGGGTATTCCTATTGAATAGCCCACCTACCTTCCTCCCGGGGCTGCCCCGTGCAATGGAGTCCGGTCTTACCGGTTTCGCTGCAATCAGGAGATAGCAGCGGCGCACCGTGTCCACGCCGATCGGCTTAGTTGTCACCGTAAGGTATCCACCGATCCAAATGTATGCAATAGTATGCGATGAATGCAAGCACTAACGTGAGTAAATACTCACAAACGCGGCTCGACCAATCCGCGCTCTGAAAAGAGCGTTAATCGGGCCGAGGGCACGTGTGAGCGAGAGGGTCGTTCGTCTGAGCGAGAAGCAAGATACGGTGCGCAGAGGCGACCGCACTTGACAACTGGCAAATCTGAACTGAGAAAAGAAAATTTTATTCATTATTATATTTTGCTTACGGCGGTTTCAGTTCGTATACGTTTAAACAACACACATTTTCCATTAGCCAATAGGAGGCCGTCACTTTTGCACACGGCACTTTTCGCCCTATCTCTTTCTTTCTTGTAGCGCCGTCCTGCTTCATAGCTTCTTAACTAGTCATATGTTATATATCTTACTCTAACTTATTTTTACAATTTGCAAGAACTTTAATTGCATAATTTTTTTTTAATGCGATATCGTGATTCGCCGCCGTATGTATTATTATGTCATCTCGGCCTCCACAACAGTATTTTAATTCGTTATTATCTCATATGAACTTTTAAGTTGGAACAATAGAAATTGATTGCTTTATGAATTAGATGAACAATAAATAGACATCATTTCGCCTTAGTAAGGTACAGTGATCGTTTATGGGGTATCGGTGTCCGTTTTTAGAATAAAATTCCAAATTTTATTAGAGAATTAGCTACCATAATGTATATACTACATGTGAAAATTGAAAGCGCGGCTTTAAAAGCTACAACAATATAGATGAATATATAAATGATAAGGACACCTGAAAATAAGAGAAAATATCCACCAAGCTTTTTTAAAGGAAAAGCGCAATCTACAATTTAAACTACTTTGGTACTTAGTACTGAAATACTTGACTAGATGGCGCCGCTTGTAAATTTTGAAGGTTTTACTATCGCGTGTTTATTTCTTTATAGGTCTATAACTTTTTACTGGGTCGACCAATTTGGATGATTCTTGTTTTATTCGAAAGCTGGTGCTTTCAGATTGGTCACGTCATAATTTGAGCGACATCTGACGAATTGTTTTTGAATTATCTTTAATAATGTGTATTTACTTTACTTCGGAAACGTGTATTTGGGTCTCATTTTATTATTTATCGATGTAAAATGATCAAAATAAAGTGTGTAACATAGTTTGTAAGCTTCCGGCCTGGTCCCATTTTAATTAGGTGGAGATCTGATCATTACTTTCGGAGATATACAACGAAATTCTTAAAAAAATTACTGCAGAAGTATCACGATTATGCCAATTGTTTGTGTACGCATTGAAAAGAAAGAAAGAAAAAAACATTTAATCGCGGCTGATAATAACACCACACACAAACACAGCCATAACGTAAAAAAAAAGATACAAAAAAGAGACCTTAAAAACAATGTTATATATATGTACATATATATATATACATATGTACGTACATTACCGATCAGTGTTGCAGCATAGACCGCGATACGGACCGGACTCAGCAAAGCCGTGACAACACAGCACTGATTTTCAGTCCGACCTATTTAAAGAGTAGTTTGGTTGCCCGCACACTCGGGTCCTGCCTGTGTTCAACTAGACTTAGTACATTTTAGTTTTGAGACAAGACCTATAATTGTATTGTACTATTATAATTATAAATACAACCACCCTTGGATAATGGAATATCCCATAATCTGCTATCCCGATTTCAGTAAGGTTTCCGACAAGGCCATAGCGCTATCACAGCTCTTCTCAATGTTACAGAAGACGAAGACGTTGCGGCATATATTTTTTTAATTTCACATTTGCATTTAGCATTGATTAGGTGTATCCTATAATTGATGTTTGGATTAGAGTTTCATGAACAGTTACAAAAATATGATACGTTTTTTCAAAAACACATGTACCTAATAGAATTTAGAAAAAATTAAAAGTAAAAATAAATATTTAAAAACAAGCTTTTAAGCAAGTTCCGTAAAAAGAAAAGATATACACGTCGGCGCGTGGTCTTGAGGTTCCGTTGCCGCGGTATAATAAAATAAAACTGCAATACCACTTTCACTGTGACGGTATATTTTTTGAAAACAGAATTACAGCACAGTAACCGCCAGTTTCTGAAAGGCTTGTCAAAATTTCATTCATTGTATACGCATATTAACGTGAAAGTTCTATGAAGTCAATTCGAGTTTCTGAAACTTTGATTAGCGAATAATTTCTAAATAATCGTGCTTTCTGCAACCCAATTGACGTTTTACAATAGATTTGACAGTGCATTTCTTAATTTTTTCGTTGATCTGCCTTTCAGACACCGGCCGTAATCCAATTAAACTTAACTAATGTCTTTCGACCACAAGAGTTGCAGAAATAATGTCGCTTCGCTCGTCGGTTGCCACAATTACAATTACGTCAAAACGGAAGTTGCGGATATTAACAAATTTCGATACATTGTTGCAGATAAAACTGAAGCGACAATAATAAATATTATAAATTAGAACTTAGAAGTAATTAGTCATAAATAGTCTCGCAACTCACAAATCACAATTACATTTTCTACACATTTTAATTCGATATAAACCTAAATGTAGCTAATCAATATTTACATTAAAACTGATTATTATTATAACTCAATATATCGCAATGCTTATTTCAACATTATTATTATAAAAACATATTGATAACAAACGGATTAATTTAATAATTACAAACCTACTATAAATATAAAATTAGTAAAAATAGTTCGAAAACAATTCAAAAGATGGCGTTCAGTTCAAGTCGGCGCGCCGATATACACTACCAGTAAAGGCTATACTTATTTGTCTATGGAGCCTCCAACCACAAACTTCCCCTTAAGTGGGTAATAAGTATGTTTTCGCTTTCGTTGTCCGGTACTGCATTCCAGTTCTAATTGATTTTTCTAATGCATTTAACATGGTGGACCATGACATTCTCCTTGCTGCCCTCTACCACAACAAAGTCACACTAGAGTGGTTTTCCAGTTTGTAAAGATCTCTTAAATAGTACGACGTTTTAGTTCTCTCACGGTTATATTCACACCCGTACAATACAACTGTCTGCAGGACAAAGATACTTATTTCTAGTTAGTCTTATAACAAAAATGGAACTCACTACGTCCGTTCTGTTGAAAAATATTATAGACGAGGTGTTGTCGGTGTTTAATTAAACTAAATAATTACAATATATTTTCCACTTGTATTTGATAATATTATTTTAATTTAACAATAAACATTCTTGAAATATCTCAACTGTAAAATATCGACAACGTCCGGTATTGCTACTGTCAATTGTCATTGTTTGTCATTTATGTCTAGCTTTTAAGGTTAACACACTGTAACCATTTTTATAGTTATAAAAATAGTTGTTAAATATTATTTATATGGCAAAACAACGTTTGCTGGTTCATCTAGTAATAATATATGTATAAATTACTTGTCACGGTGTTTCTCTGCGATGGACTCCTAAATTACTTAACTAATAAAAATTTGATTAAAATATATTTTTCACACCATGTGTACTTTGATCCAACCTGAAAGATAAGATAGCTTACATCTCAATTTAGAGTCGCAATATAATTTTATTGTAAATTGTTTTGTTTGATATCTTACAAAGGATTAGTTCGATATGATTCTAACAGATGGCGGTGTAAGGTAATTAGTTGCTAAATTGAGTATGTAAACCTTAGCCACAGCAACGCGTAGTCGGGTCTGCTAGTAACAATATAAATATTATTTAGCTTCTCAATTTATGAACTCGGACTTTACTTGAATCGTTGACGAAGTAAAAAATATATGTAAACACATTTAGTTATTAAATGAAAAATAATCGTCATGAAGAACTTTTCAAATATAATTTATTTTCTCTTGATATAACTTGCTACCATCTGCGATCAATGTTCTCTCACGTGCCGAAGTTGACTGGGAGAATGGTTTTAGCATTAAGACCCCCTTTGTACCTGTACTTATTTGTAAGATTCAAAAGATTAAATAACTAATAAATAATAAACTAACAACTATCAATGAAAGATATTAACACAGTTGAACATTATTCCCGCTATTTATCTTTATATACATAAAAATCTCGTGTCACGATGTATGTCGACAATAAACTACAAAACGTTTGAACCGATTGATTGAAGTCAAATTTCAAATGTAGGTACACGTAACTTGGTCTAACTTTCTGGATAGGTTACTTTTTATCTCAACTATTCGCGTCGTGAATATAAACAAATAAAATGTATAAATTAAATGTTTAATTTTATGAATTATAGATGGCGGTGTAAGTTGATTAATCAATAAAATTCTTCAACATTGTTTGACACCTAGGTTGTATATACACTCAATAGATGGCACTGTGGTCTGTTTTTAGAAAACAAATTCTATTACTTTATTACACGTAATATTTATCTATTTATTTATTTATTTATTCTTTATTATACCAGTTAAAGGTGGTACAAAAGGCGGGCTTAATGCTAGGAGCATTCTCTACCAGCCAACCTTTGAGCGAAGCAGATATCTATGTTCAAGCCGTACTATTTTAATTGTTGCAAGTGTTTATTTACTGTTTAGATTTATCAACTTCTCATAGATGGCGGTGTAAATTGATTCATCGATAAAATTCTTCAACATCGTTTGACATCTAGGTTGCAAATACACTCAAGAGATGGCGCTGTGTTCTGTTTCGTCATAACATACTATAAAACAAAGTCGCTTTCTTTGTCCCTATGTCCCTTTGTATGCTTAAATCTTTAAAACTAGGCAACGGATTTTGATGCGGTTTTATTTTATAAATATATGTTTCAAAAGGAAGGTTTATATGTATAATAACATCCATTAAATAGTGGAGAAAAACTGTTATTTTTGAGGTTTCTAATGTGATGTCGTTAATTATGATTTTTTTTCCGCTTACATTGCAAACGCAGGCTGAACCCTACGAGATTTATCAAAAAAATGTACTAATTATTTATACACATTGAAAAGGTCTACAGAAAACTCCGCGATGGTATATGTCTATCTCTTATGGATATCACACAATAACATTTTTTTGTCATTTACTTTTTACGACAAATAATGGCTAATTTTCGAAGCGATTTTAACCAAACAGCATTAATTCTTATCCAATTAAATAGCTTAAATACATTGTTGATTTAATATAGATCTTTATGGTCCTTTTCAGCACAAGATTTAAATGAATATTTTTGAAGATATTATAGATTTAAACAGATTTTAACAGTTTTTCTGTAGTAGAAAACGTGCGAAACCGGGACGGGTCGCTAATAGAATATAAATTCTATTACTTTTTTTCACGTGATATTATTTTATCTATGTTTACGACATAACCGAACTGTTTTAATTACTTGTGACTGATATTTTTGTAATTATATGATGTCTTTTAAATCATCATCAAAGTTGTTGGTGAACGCGAAGCCGTAAACTTTGTCATTGAAATTGAAATGAATTTTTCATTTCATCCATCAGTACGCTGTGCTTTTGTTGGGCTTGTTGATATGGGAGCCACCGTCCACCAAACCAACAAACTTATAATGTTCAATTTGAATTTATATAGCTTCTTTTCGTTTATATTACATTTTTATACTGTATGTTTCTATTACACTTTTATGTTTGTGCGGGATTCAGTGAAATTCAGGCAGTAGAAAATAAAACTTCAGCTAAATTTTACAAGGCGTCGCTATCAGATGCGCAATTGTTTTTATTTTTATTTCTTTTTAATTTCTTTTTTATTGCGTCTAAATTTAATGTCGTTTGAAATTCGAACTATCCTTAACAGAGAGGAATATATTGATATTGTTAAATTGCTGGGATAAAATGGTTTTTTTTCCTTCTTTCTATGAACAATGTACATACCTATAATTGGCAAGCATACCAGAAAAATGTAATTATATATGAGTTTTTGTGAAAAATTGTATGTAAGCTGTTGGTGTGTCGAAAAAATAAATAAATATATGACGTGGTTCCCTCAGTTGCTGCAGCAGTCACTGTGCGAGCTGTTCTCGAGCGGGGACGTGTCGCGAGTGAAGCGGCTGGTGACGTCGCAGCTGGCGCGGCTGGCCGAGGGCGCTCTGCCCCCGCCCGAGCTGGTGTTCACGCGGGAGTACCACGGGCCCGCCGGCTACCGGCCCGGGGCCGCCGCGCCGCCGCACGAGATCGCTAAGTAGGTTGTTTAATTAATAGTGATCGGAAAACTCAGAGTAAATTAATACATCAGATAAAAAAGTATTTATTAACATAAAATCAGAATAATAATGAAAGAATACAATGAAAAATGTGCATTTTCGATTTGTTAAGTTTACACGCCCGAAGAAAAGCCTAGTGTGATAAATAGGAATATAACGTCCCCTCTCCTAGTTATTGCTGTACTCTACAGGGCCCATGTTAACCTGCCTGACTTATTTATTGTACCACTGTGGATTCAACGTGGAATGCAATAAAATTAATAAAAGTTATACCGCCGGTTTCTGAAACGCTGATCAATGAAAAATTAACTGATAAACTGTCATATCTATTGTCAAACGTCAAACGTGAATCGTTTGTCAAATGCGGATTTGTTTACGGGTTTATTATTGTCAAGTCAAGTTACTGAAACCCAAATTGATTTGACAGAGTTTATAAAGTTGTCGGTTAGTTCGACAACATTTTGATAAGCCTTTCACAAACCGGCCGTATGTACGGTTACAGACGTTTATCGTCCCGAGATGTTCGGTCGGCGCCGCGCGCGGGCGAGCGCGTCCCGTGGGTGGTGACGGCGGGCGCTCCGGGCGCTCCGCTGGTGCGGCTGGCGCGCCGCCCGCACGACCTGCTGGCCGAGCCCGCGCTCACGCCGCACGTCTCCTACTACGCCGCGAGGGTGCTGTTGCCGCCGCTGCATCGATGTCTGTCGCTGCTCGGCGTTGATGTTTTTAAATGGTATCAAATCAAATCATTTATTTCACGTAGGTATTTATAAATACACTTATGAAACATCAAATATTTTGCGTCTACCACCGTTTCGGAAGGGTGCCTTATAAAGAGGAGAAGAAAAATTGATGAAGGTATGGAAGATGTGTGACGCTTGCTGGTATTTTAAATAAGAATAATGAATTTTTGTCTGTATACTTTAATATATTTATTGCGCTTTCTACTAACGGTCGATACGTCGTAAAATGATTACACGTGCTGTTATGCTCTATTCTACGTCCATTTTAATTGTTTTGTTTTCATAAAACGATTCCTCTCGAGGTTTAAGTACTTTAAATGCTTTGATCGATGTATGATAAGACAAAATGTATCGTAGGTGGAGTGAGGTGGGATGGAGTCGCGAGGCGGCGGCGGGCGAGGGCGCGGGCGGCGGCATCGCGCGGTACATGCAGCGCGGCCGCTGCGCCCTCTGTGGAGCGAGAGGTACATTTACACCATATGTACTTTATTAAGTTTACTTTTTACGTAATAAATTAATGCTTGACCATAATCTCATTTGATGTTGTGGTGTTAGGTAGTAATGCGCATCAATTTAGTAAAGCCTATTCACTGTTGACTTGAAGGTATCGCCGCGTGATCAGATGGAAACGCTGACGCAGGCATGTAGATTTTTTTGTGTGATTAGAGGAAATGACACGTTACTCAAATTACTCCACTGGTTTTTAGTTTCTTGTTAATTTTTTTAATTGTATTTATTTTGTTTTTAACGTGGACATTCACTGGGAGTATCTGACCCAACTGCCAACTAGGCTATAACTGAATCGGTGTAACCGAGTTTTGGACCTTTTCGGGGGAAATTATTATTTTTCTAGTTACCTATTTTTTTAATACCTCTCTAATGTTATTAGTTATTGCTCCGAATAAATGTTTTTTACTTTCTTTCAGTATTCTAATTGAGACAATTACTAATTGAGCCCATACTACTTTAGTAGTTTTATTGATCACCTCAAATAGGCTTACGTCGAATACGCGTTTGAAATTGAGAGATCTCCCGCCAGAATAAATGTAAGATTTGTAGAAAATTTCGATAGCGTGATTCAAGTCTGGCGTGACGAAGTGCAGTCGCTACACTTACAAAAATAATGAAATATGATAAAATATTTAATATGTGTGTAGGCGCCCGTTCGTTATGCGCGGTGTGTGCGGCGCGGCCCGCGGCGGCGGCGGCGCTGGCCGCTCGGGCGGCGCGCGCCCACACACATCTCCAGTACTGCTATGAGGTACACTTTTGTTACTACTGCCTTGATGCAAACATTCGATTAGTCGATAAGTACTAGGCAAACATTTTTTTATCGAAGTGTCGTATTGGACGTTTCGTATAATGAGCATATTCGTATATTCAAGTTGTTGAATTAACAATACCTTCAACCCATTAATTGCCTAGTACTGGGCACGGGTACCTCCACATCACCGTGGAGGATTAATGGGAGTTGGAGAGAATTACTAATAAGTACAGATAACTATTAACAAATTTATTATTGTTTATACTATTAAATAGTCTATTCGGTAAAAAGCAAAAGAAGCTTAAATTGCGCTTTATAAATGTTGTATTTTTGGTTGGGCTCACGTCTTACATATTTAGTTATCATTATTTCTGGTATTCGAGAGATATTTGTGGTTTTTAATAAAATCCACCCTTGCAGATATGCAAGTCGTGTTGCGGGCACGGGCAGGCGGCGGCGTGCGGCAACGCGGAGTGCCCGGTGCGCTGGCGGCGCGCGGCCGCGCGGCACTCCCTCCACACCGTCAAGGACGTGCTCGACAACTTGCCGCCACACTTCAACGATCAAGTGTTCCATTTCTAGGGAAAATCGTATCTCAATCATGTCAAATTATAAAACAAAGTACAATAAATTATTTTTTACATTAACAATATCACTTTCTCTGTCCCTATATCCCTATGTATGCTTAAATCTTTAAAACTACGCAACGGTGATGCGTTTTTTTTAATAGATAGAGTGATCGAAGATGGAGGTTTATATGTATAATAGGTTCAGTTTTTCTGTAGTGTATTTAGTATCAGCTCTGCACCCGTGCGAAGCCGGGAAGGGTCGCTAGTGTATCCAGTATATTTTTGTGTGCTCTATTCTTCAACGGCTGTTGAGCAACGGCGGCGGTGTTTTGATTTCTAATCGTTTTCAGTAATTCAAAGTAACAACTGTGTTTTTGTAGGAGCACCCTATTAGCATAAAATCGAGCATTTTCGTGTTAGGAAAAATCACACAAGAGAGAAGGGTATATAGTAGTGTTTAATAAATAATTATTATCTCTGCTTACCACCAACAGGCAGAATAATGATTTTTTTACACTTAAGTAAACGCTTGATATTTATAAAAAAGAAAATCAAGTATTTTTGTAGTGTAATCTCTTATCGGCAAAAAGACAAATAGAAACGGATCATTAATTGCCAGTTGGAACAGGTGATACACGCATTATGAAGTGATATTAAAATATGAAAACGCCAAACTGTGTCACACAAATATTTTATTCAACTAATTTTATGCAATAAATATAAAACTGTATAACAGTGCGTGTCGTTTGTGTACTTTACATTCCATAACAGACATTATAATACATTTTAACTTTAGTTATTTATGAGAAATTAAGAAATAATCATACATACGTATTTCGATGACTTCGGACTACATAATTTCAACTAACTAGTTTCCATAGAGAAATACATACATGTCTTAGAAATATTAAATAGCTTCAGAAATGTATGTACCGAGAGCTTATCACGTAATATAACGCACTTTCTGGGGCCCTGGTACTTCTATATATTATTAAATTTACACATGCCAAATGACAATCCAAACCAAAGTTTCAATAGTTTCCGTCGTTCTTATTTCGATCTTGGAATATCTATTCATCCTTTTTTTTTGGTCACCAATGCGTTTGGGACAGTCATGTTACAATGTCCGTTAAATTATGATGATCATTTGTTTTGGAATGTCTCAATATACGGCAGAAAATTATCATTTTGATATCTGTATATAACATTTCATAAGGCATTTTGGTACCCTATATCTCGGAAAACCTACATACTAGTATGTGCTTTTTTACTTAGATTTTACAGACTCTTTTGCCTAGGTTACTAGTAAATATTGTATGATGTTCATTCAGACCTTACTTTCGCTAAATTATACACGAGACAAAGATCTTTCACACAATTCACAAACTAGATTCCAATCAATACAGAAATTTTATTGGTTGTAAATATTTCGTCACAACAGCGAGACAGGTACATGTCTCACATACAAGAAATGTTAATCTAAACTGGTATTAACACCAATATCTTTCTTCAGACCATCCATTTTAGTTTTTTCCTCTTCACTTCTACTTTCAAGTTGAGCTGTGAATTGCTTCTGCTCTTCTGGAGTACACAGAGAAACGAGGGTGACAATAAGTTTCTGGGCCAACAATCCCCCTTCACCGGTGTTGCACTTGCTGTAATACTTCAAGAGAGCACACAGCACTTTAAAGTCGACAGAAAGTTTCCAAACGGGCCAGCAATATTTAATCCATTCTTCTAAGCACTGCAATGACAATAATATCCACTAATTAAAATCTATATCTACACATTATAATATTAACTGGTCAATCAATGTCTGTTGAAGATTTTGAGAAAAATTTGCAGACTTCTAAAATAACTTATTACCATAATATATTTCTTAACGATTTTTATAATTTACTAGGTAAATCCGGTGCGCAGTGCTAAGTATATTAAAAAAAATCAAATTTAGAAAAGTCAGTTTAAGAATCAACCATGTGTTCAATGAACATAATTTTGATAACAAGATTATTTTATTTCAAAATGTTCACAAATAAAAATAATAATTCAATTTGAAAAATCCCTTGATAAAATATTTCAATATGGATATTAAGGCATAAGTATCTTAAAATAGATAGAAGAAATAGATAAACTTAGGATGCCCACTAAGAGCCTTATGGTAAGTTGTGGTAAGATAATAAAAAAATACAAAAAATAAGACGTTACAAAAAAGCATCCTTAATGCATTGCCAAAAAGTAAAGAAAGGGCTCAGACACTGCAATCAAAACATTTAAAAATCATTTCACAAATTGTGATTTTTAGAAGGGTGAAAAGCTTGTCAGTCAGGTATAAAACCTTACCAAAAACTTGCGTTATTCTAAACTATTTTATTAGAATAACTTATTTACCTCCAAACTCGGAATCAATAGTATTTCAGCAACAGATTCTATCAAACAACTCTCAATAGTGTCACATATAATTGTTTTGAAGTTGCTTTTTCCCACACAGTTTATTTCAAGCATTTCCATAATCTTTTTTGTATACCTATAGAAAGCTGCCTTCCTGTACAAGTTGGATTCTGTACTTAAATAGTCTAAAGCCGCTGTGTACATTTCATCTAGTTTTTCATCCTGAAACAAGAACAGTTGCTAATTAGTTGTTTGATTAACTTTGATTTCATCCATTAGGGGTTTTGTATCATTCTTGCAAAAACAGAGATTGGCCCTAAAGTGACAGATTAGCCTAGGAGACTTTATTAGATTCTACAAATAGATATTATGTAAAAATAATAGTTAGGCAGAAGGAGTATGCAGCCGTAGTGGGGTGACCTACTACTGACCTCAGTCAATTGCTGGCATACCAGGCTGACATGGAAGAAAGGAAAAAGCTGGTCTCCTGATTGGTGGCAAGGTTTCCTGTGTATATTATTACTGGAATTATCTTCTGTACAGCCTGTCTGGCTACTTACCACCACTGTGCTTAGATAAAACAACTTTTCATATTCTAGTGAGCCTTTACTCTTCATTTTATTTTTACTTGGATTGGTCCATATACAACAGTGCCCACTTATAATTGGGTGAATTGTTTTATCTGTTATTTACACAAAAGTCAACATGGCATTCTTAACCCAGTCAACATTTACATAGTTATAGATACCTTTATATCTGAAGGAAAAATTCGACATAACTCCAGAGTGCAGGCTTGACTTAATTCAGTTATTTTTATATCCCTATGATTAAGAGCATTTTTGACACTTAAGTATATGACATCATAGTAATTTCCATTATCAAAATCTTTAGCAACCTGAAAAAAATAGGTTAAAATTTAAAATATTTTAATGATCGAAATATTCAATGGTCAGGCTATTCAATTAGTCCAATTAGTTGAGCAAATATATTTACTACTACAAGCTACTACTATGAGCAACTGTATATCAATAAAAAACTTTACATACCAAATTTTTTAATAAAACTTTACAGCATAGCAATCCCTGTTTTTTGTTTGATTCAATGTAGTCGTCCATGAGATTCAAGGCAATAGGTAAAAGTTTCAGTGGATTTACAGTCACATCATATTTCTGAAATTTAAAATTTTAATTCAGTAAACACATATAAATATTAAGAATTGTTAATAACTATTTTTGAATCCATTAGCCAGTCAATAGTAACTTAATAAAGCCTGTGAATACCATTATAAAAAGGGAAACCCAGCAGAAATCTTTCGTAACATTTCCTCCTCAAAAAAGGTGTAGCCAGCAAAGACACAACCAATGTACCTTCTAGTACATCAAGTATTTCGTAAAAAAATATCAATTTACCTTAAAATTTTGAACAAGTTCACAGTAAACTTCAACCTGACCTGGATACTTCTTATAATCGTCAGGTGCCAATTTCTTGCACAGATCATCTAAAGTTTTATCATACACTGCTTGACTATCACATACTTCATTTTTCTTTAATACTGCTTCCAGTTTTATCTTGCACTTGGCGTTGAAGCATTCATCTATCTTCTTCGCGCATGCTTTGGTATTATCAGAGTTCCACGGGCAGCTACATGAAAGTTCTTTATACAAATTTAACAGTGATGATATAATGTCTATTGTATTCGGTTTATCTGATTCAGTTACTTTATTGTCAGGGTCTGCTTGGAAGTCATATACTTCCAATTCTTCAATTACAGTTTGAATTTTTTCATTCAAACTGTTATTTCGAGTATCAAACTCGGCGTGACTTTCACTTTCATCGTAGTTTCTAGCAAGTTTCGGTACAAAACAATTATTAATATGTTTGAGAATCGTTTTTGCATCTTTTATTACGATAACCTCGGACTCTTGCAAATTTTCAGCGTCTTGGTTTTCCTCACTGTCCTGACTATCGTTTTCCAGACATTCTTCGGGAAGATCAGGACAAGATGAGTCGGGAAGATCCATACTTATTAATGCACTATTATGGTCTTCGTAATTGTAATATTATTAAAATTTAATGCTAATGTTGTTTGGCTTTGTATATTTTTAAAAATGTCGGACCTCAATTCTATTGTCTTTATTATGACAATTATTTTTGACATA
>DWJN01001292.1:0-18553 GCA_018248895.1 Carystus phorcus
CCAGCAAGAAGCCCGGACATGAATCCTATTGAACATTTATGGGATCAGTTAAAGAGACGAATTCGAGCAAGAGATCCTGCCCCAGAAACAATTAGCCAGCTGAAAGAAGCAATCCAGGAGGAATGGGACAAACTGCCACAAAATGTGATCATGACTCTCATCCGATCGATGAAGAACCGTATGGAAGCTGTAATAAAAGCACGGGGAGGGAATACGAGTTATTAAACCAACGTTTCTTAAGATTTTTTTTCATTTACATGTGTTGTACATCCATTTCCTTCATACTCCATACAAGGTAAAAATTACTCTTTAAACAAAATACGAAACCTATGAAAATTTAATTTGAATTTAGAACATTGACACTAAAATTTAAAAACCTTATATTCCTCACTATTAAATGACATTTAACATTTATTTCAAAATATACCTACACATTTTTCTGATAATCCTTGCAAAACATAAACTTGCAAGGTGTTTCGATTTTTTTGATGAGAAGTGTATATCTGGCACATAACTTATACCAAACTGCAATATCGCGTTCTTGTTGTCAATTTCTTAAACACGTATTTAATTGTAAACATAAATTACGTTTTCTGTTACCTTATTTTTCTTTTTAATTTCTTTCCTTCCTGAGTTGTAATGACAGCTTTACCTGATGTTCTTAAATCTGCCTTAGTGGCTGAAACAACGAATAATAATATTATGGTATAGTTATTAAGAAATCGAAGAATGCGTTAAAATAAAATGTAACATTTTGACATTTTGCTTTGGTTAAGTAACTATTACTTATGATTCTTGAATAAGAAATTATGAGCAATACTAGTAGTCTACTAAAAATAGTACACCTAATGACATATTAATGGCCACGCTCATTTGAATCAATTCAACTTTCTAATATCAGAGGATTGCGCGATTCATTTTCATTTTTAAACAACAAACAAATAACATTTTAACCAACTCACCTACTAATACAATAGGAACCGACGAGCAAAAATGCTTTAATTCCGGATACCATTTCAGGATAACATTATCGTAGGACGCGCGACTTCCGATTGAGTAACACACCAAAAAACAGCTCGTCTGAAAAAAAATGTTCAAAAATTATACTTCGTGTAATGTAAATTTTATACAAAAATATAAATTCTGCAATAAGTACTTCGCACGTCTCTGAGTAGATATTGACGCTCTCTGGTATGTAAAAAAAATCTAATAATTTTATTTATACTTAACGTTGACGTCTATGTATCCTCATATATTTTTCTACTGGGCCTATCCAAATCATTCAAAGCTATTAAAGAGTTAACAACGAAAGCTATTTAACATTTATTCACTGGGTCATCAATACAATTACCAATGGCACTCGACCTTATATCAGACGGCCTACTAGTATAATTAATGGCGTGAATACGGATTCTCGATTATTCAGACCACCTCAGCCCCAGATACTTGTTCGGATTTATTAAAAAGACATCTCCAGTGACAGCCACCAACATTAAACACTATAACAATTACAAATACACTGACAAGAATACGATACAAGACTTAATAGTTAAAGCTACACAGAAATCATGTATGACGGAAATGTTCTCCTTAAAATTATATAAAAAATATCCCACGACAGCATATGTCTATCTTTTATGGTTGACTCACAATAACACGTATAACTCCCGATAGCTTAGCAGTTCGAAGCTTTCTTAAATGCGAAAGTTTGTGAGAATGTTTGTTACTCTTTCACGAAAAAACTACTGGACGGATTTGGATGTAACTTTACAGTAATATAGGTTATACATCAGAATAACACATCGGGTACTTTTAACGCGGGAAAACTTCTCATTCCTACGGGAAACCGACTTCCACGCGGACGAAGTTGCGGGCGGTCACTAGTAATAAATAACGCCATACACTCATAGCCCCACACTAGGATACTCCGTGTCGTTGTGCCATGGACAACACAGACAACACAGAAACACAATTACACTCACAAACAGACCGACAAAAGAAATTTAAACTCATCATTCAAATTTCGGCCTCGCTAGTAATCGAACCCAGGACCCTTCGAGCGGCGGTCCAGCGTGGTAAACATTACGCCAGGCGGGTCGTCATGAGTATGTTTTTAAAGTCAAACTCAAATTATTTATTTCATGTAGGTATTTATAAATACAATTATGAAACATCAAATATTTTGCATCTACCACCGTTTCGCAAGGGTGCCTTATAAAGAGGAGAAGAAACGGCGAAAGAATCTCCTCTTATATAAACTTCTTTTATAATGGACATACATATATGTTTTGGAATCCGCACGGATTATTATTTGGCGACGAGACAAGCAGGGCATATAGTGATTTATTGATAACTGGCCGTGCCCAATGGGAATAAACAAAAAAGTCAATTCCCAGATTAATTTTACGATAATTTATTCTAAAATAAAAGTAACCTAAGTTACTCCATAATACATCAGCTATCTGTCAGTGAGACCTGTCTAAATCGAACCAGCCATTACAGAGATTTGCCGGAACAAACAGACAGACAGACTAAAAATGAAAAAAATATTATTTTCGTATGTACCGTATATACATATGTATTTTTTAAAAACGGTTATTTTAATAATACAAACTGACACTTCAATTTTATTAATTTGTATAGATTAATAATATTTCTGTATTGATTTTCGTTCCAGGGACTCATCGGTAAGCAACAAATAAAACAATATTAGTAAAACAAAATATTTAAATTTACAATAATTGATTTTATGGAACATATTAAATTTGGACATTTACATAGAAATGTCGGACAATTCAAATAAGGGAGTTAATATTCAGCACATTTCCTAATGTTTGTTATTAAGAAAGATATCATTGTACTGGATTTTGCTAATAATTTTCAATTGCACTAATTTTTTAAGATGAAACAAATGTAATATATTTTTGCTGTTAATTATTATAGCTATTAATTAAAATGTTAAAACATAAAACGTTTTTTTTTACGTTAGTATCAAATCCATTTATTTACCCTTATGCTAGATATTGCACTATCTTAACCTTTATTAAAATTTACAGGCAGAACCTAAGAAAGAAAAACCAGAAGTAAGAATTAAATTTATTTATTATAACAATATAAACAATAAATCAAGTGATATTTATTTTAAGATATTTTTTTATTATGCTTTTTCATTTTTTGCTAACGAATCTAAAATATTTGCAGAAGAGAACTCCAGAAGACAAATCAGAAGTAAGAATAATATATGTAATTATATAATAAAGTTTAGGTCAAAAGGCATACATTACATTTAATATTTAATTAATTAATTTACATTTCATAATAAAAGAGGATTCTCCTTTTTAAGAGATACCATTTGTAAAGGGTTTTTGAATATTAAAACGATATCTATATATTTACCTTTACAAAAGGAATCACCTAAAAATAATCCACACTTAAGACAAAAGCAAATGAAACATTTATTTTTAATATTTTATTATTATTTTCATTTTAATTCGTTTAGACTCAAACTGAAAGCGAAACTCCAGAAGAGCAACCACAAGTAAGAATATATTTGATTTCTATTTTTTAAATATAACGAATTTTCAATTTAAATATATTTTTTTACACATTTTTTTTTCTATTTGGACTATTTTTAGCATTTGTCAAACTTTCAAATGCAAATTATGAAAGACAAAGCGTATTTAAAAGCAAACTCAACAACATATTTTCTGATGTTAAAACGAATACAATTTTAGACTAATTCTGAGTAAAAAATATTTACAAACGAAAAATTAAATTATTAAAATAAGTAAATATATTATTAAAATAAGTAAATATTTACAAACGATTTTTTTTTTATTTTAAACATAAAATTTGTTTTGTTCTTTGATTTTTGTTGCGTTACTCATATCGAACTTACATTGTTAACATTACAAAATACTTACAGACAGAAAGTATGAAAGACAAATTAAGCGTAAGAACAATTATGAATATACATATATTTTCTAGTAATAAATACTCCAAATGAAAATAATAGAATTTTTGTCTTTAACGTTTGAATACGTAAAATACGTAGATGGAAATATATTTTGTAGTTTCACTAAGTTTACTAGAAGAAAAAATAATATCTAAAATAAAATTCCACAATATATGCTCGTCATTAATAAGAATAATTGATTTAATATTTCTTATTGTCAGTATTTAGAATAATAAAATATAATAGACAAAAAATAAAGTTTAAAAAAAAAGTGATTTTGAAGTCATTTTTCTTTAATAAAATATAATCAACATTTTAACCATTTTAAAGCAAAAGTAGTATCCCAATTTAATTTTGAGACTGTGGAAGACATATTTAAATTCGTACTAATTATTATTATATTTAATTCCTTACGAATGTTCTAAAGGGAAAAAAGGATAAGTGGCTAATGGGAAGAAAGGCTTGTAGTCGTTTTTATGTCACGAGTAACTTAACAATCCTTATAAGTGGACATCGCCGTCCAATTGCTTTCTTGACACTATAGCCTTCAATGGACCATTGATAATAGAATAGAAAACATGAAACTCTTTGAAACTTAACGAATAATTGTAATATGGTAATTGCCCGGCTAGCTAAACAGGTAAATATCCATGCAGGAGTACTGATGTACATTAAACACGATAATTCAGAGTTCCAACAAAATAAACCTATTTTTTAAATTCTGAACCAGTTGAGTTTATTTAATGGAAAATGATCACCGTCGACCTTGGACCTTAACAACACCATGCCATCTAGCGCCATTCATTATCAGGGTACACTACGACCAGGCAATGATTATAAGTTCAAAGATGGGCTCCATACCCTTTAAGGGCGGATTCGACTAAATAGTTCACGAATGTATGACCGACTTAATGTATGAATTCTAGTTTCAGTACAGCAAAGTGTACGAATTAAATTTGACAATTATAATAATTAGGGCAATTGTCTAACGATTTATGCGCCGGGTGAAACTTAAACAAGTTTGGTTGAATTCACCCTAAAATGCTTATGTGGTCACAGTTGAGTACTTCTGTGAAAATTAAGGCTTTACATACTGACTAAAAAGCAATCAGGAAAAATTCTCAAATTTATTAGTTCGCGATTATGATAACATACTTTCATACGTCTTAAAAGCGAAAATAAAAGTTCTGTTTACCCTTTATTCCCCAGAAACATTACAAAAATCCTTAGTGGTTTCCCTAAACGTGGAAATTACATTCAGTCGCAATCTGCCTTATAGTTAACCATTAACTATGATTATTTAGAGATGACTTTATTATGATTCATGCCCCTGAGGAGAGTCATGAAGTACGAGTACTAGGTAAAATTGATTACTGAAATAATTTAAATTTTTAGGCCAGCACGAACCAGATGCCGAAAATCAAACTGATCAAGAAAAGAATACCTAATTTCCAGTCAGCTCCGCCAGTAGACCTATCGAACAATAATTTCGTTTCAAGTTTTGTGTCTACGAGCACTGGTGGGCTTGGTGATACTCAATCGCAGTTCTCTAACTCATTTGCCGGTGGAGGATTTCGTTCGATGTCTAGTTCCTCGTCATCTTCGTTCAGCAACATCAACGGAGTGAAGTCTGGTGGAGGAATTGCTAGCACCTTTTACAATAACAATGGAGATATGGGCGGGCAAACTGTATTCTTCGATACAGACTAAATTTTTGTTTGAGAATAACTCCACATGCCTGCAGGATCCGTTTGGGTTAAACAAGAATTGTTAACTGTTTTTAGAGTTATTTGTTTTCGTTAATTTTCTATCATGTCATGATAACAATTGGATTAGATAAATACTCTTATAAATTTGAAAATATGATGATAAAAAACCCGACGTCGAAATAAATAAATTCGACTGTTTTTCAAATCCCTTTTTGATGTCGTCCTTTTCCTATATCTTGACTTTAATATTATCGAATCGAAGTTACCGCTTACTGTGTAAGACTATATGTAGCCATAACTGGTATATAAATGTAAAATTTTATTGTAACTCGCGTAGGATTATTCCAATTGTCTGTGTATCTTCTGCTATGTTTAATATGTCGACTATAATCTCATTATACTTGTATTTGTAGCTTGCACATATAAAATAACTAGTTATGTTAAGAATTTGTATTGTAAATGATTTTATATCATGCATTAATTTCACATGTGTATATACGTATGTTGTCGATGAGTTCCTTTAAAAATCCCATAAAAATGTTTTTTTTTTACTTTAATACATTTTATGTAATTGTCTTTTTTATCAGTTAATTTGTATTGAGCTTAGTAGTAGCTTAATATTTTTTATAATAATTTTTTATCACACATCTGTATCCACCAATAATAAATGTTTTATTTTAACATAATAGCATTTTTTTTATTTCTTAAGCAAGTATGTCGGTGAATGAAAAAATAGGTAATAAAACTTAATGCAAAGGTTGAAAAATAAAGAGATTTACGTTCTGTAGTACGCGCACAAATTACTTATCTTTTCGTAAAGCCTACTTGGCTACTTGACTCAACCACCAAATTACTGGTGATATAGTTCGAAGCTTGGAAAAAAGTACTTATGGATGTATTTCAATAACCTATCTTATTTGACGGTCAACCCATCGATGAAGGATTTGGTGTAGTTGACGTGAGCAACGATAGTCAATTAAAAATTGAGCGAAAAATAAAGATCTCAAAGCAGGTATAGAACCACCATTCGCAGCCGATACCATTTTTATTACGTTCAGTGGTAAAGTTCATACTTTCAGCACTTCAACATTATTTCTGATTTTAAAACAATCAAAATTTAAGAACAAGTTGAACCGATTAAGCTGAAAATGTAAATACACTACATAAAAGTTTACAAAGATGCATGTGGTTTGTTATTGAAAATACATTTTTAGTCACGTTACAATTTTTCGTAAAATTTAAATGCATTTTCTTCCAATTGAAGATTTTTAACATCAGGAATGCAAAGACACGATATAATTCTACATCATATCGGAGTATTTGGATATCATTCTATTTTACTATTAAATCAAGTCATTTTTTCAATGATTAAACAAACCCACATACTCAGATATCCGTAAATGTTCTCGAAGGTGTTCGAAAACAGATCAGGCGTTAGTAATTACACCAAAAACCCAGTGGAAGAACAACAATGGATCGCTGTGATGACAACGTTATTCTTGATAAAGAATATAATTAAACCTTTTAGGAGTGTGGTAAAACATAAAGTGTGTTTTATTCACTATTTGTATATGTAGAGGGAATGATGTGTATGTGTAGTATATAATAAATGTATTTGTGGTGTGGTAATGACGCTCGCCACATGCGACACGCCACGACACACTAATGCATTTGTAGGCTTAGGGTGTTTGAGTTTTACGCGCTTATTATAAATCGTCATCGCGTTCTCCGTTTGCATTACCACACAGCTTTCCATACCAGTCGGTTATAAGTGGCTTGTCAGAGTGATCGTTTATTAAATTACTTATAAAATTTGTTAATAATGCATTTACCAACATTTTGCCATGTGTTGCTTGTAACGGCTATCGTTGTCGCTGACCAAGGTAACTATTTCAATTGCTTTTTTACATAGATTTCTTCGTAGTATTGATTAACCCAATTGACGATAAAGAACTCTGTAATAAAGTGATCCTGATCAACAAAATTAACTATGACTATGTAGCTGACGATGACATTAGTTTTGTAATCTGATCATGCCTCTACTTTGTCTACTGGCTTTAACCCATTTGCGTCTACTGCATGCAGCACATGGATTTCTCCAATCTATCAAAAAAACTGTACTTAACAAATGTACGCGAGTGCAGCATGAAGTGGTTTTTAACGGCTACTACCTAATAATAAAAAACCGGACTGACAAACTTAGAATTTAGTTAGTTGTGTTAAACCTTTAGAACTAATGCGAGTGGTCAGGATACTTCTAGGAGAAGAGTAACTCTAAAAAATATTATTCTGAACATAATACAGTCATACATTATATCCATTATTTCATAATAAAAAATAATAGTCTATTTATACCTTTTTTCGCTTAATATTTGATACTTTATTGATACAAGAATAACGAGGTTTTATAGATAATTAGGATCTAATACTGTTTTTCACAACGTTTATCTTGACATCTCGGTGGGCATATTGCATACCTTAAATTTATTGTGCAGTGTTTTAACCAGCTTCGTACCTACCTTCGTAGCTTCGTGCCACAATTTAGAAAGCATCATCATCTGAAAAAATGTACTTCTTGGCGTCCCCCAAGGTGCATATTTTGTCCTTTTATCTTTTCGTGAAATGTATCAAATTTTTAACTTGTTTTTTACTAAGACTTACTTTCTTTATACGCAGATAATTGTAAATTAATAACCTAATGTAATAAAAGCCAAAGAAAACTTGAGATATGCTATAACAACATCATGTGAGTTTTTCTAGAAATGTTACACAAAGTCAAAGTATATAATTAAGGTCATCAAAATGGTGACTGTATTAGTAATTATTATTAATTTATTATCATATAATTTGGACAACGTGTATTTGTGAAATGACGAATAGGACGATCAAATGTTTTGGAGATAAATTGATTTAAATTATTTTGTCAATTAAATTCACATTTCCCAAAGTATTTATGTGGCCTCGATCGCTTCGGCTGGAATCAATTAGTGACAATTACCATATCGTCTTCCTAAATGAGATAACCTGAATAAATGTTTTAAAATATCGCGCAAAATACAAGTAACGTAAAAAAGTCATAATTATATAAAGCATCAAAAAAGTTATATTTCTTTAGGATAGATCAAGAAAATATCAAAAGTCGCCTCCTGACATAGTTTTCTCAATAAATAAGCAGCTAATAAATACCTTAGTCTGTCTTAACTGCATGTTATCCTGGTACTTCAGTCGACAGGACATTACTATGTAGTCGTATCCGTTCTTCATCTTATATTATCCTAATCTTTTACGAATATTAAAAACTTACTTTTTTATCTATGTATATGATATGAACACTTCATAATCGTTAATCAATGCCAACATAATACGTACATTTTTCATAACAAATATTCGAAATAAGTTAGGTACGTTTAGCAACTTCCTTCTCAAGTAACTTTGTCCTGTGTTACATTCGAAACCATTAATTCTCATGTATATCTATATCTCATGTATATGTGATCAGCAGGGTGAAAATCGAAAGCAATCCTTTTATTAGAGGTTTGTTAAATGTCAACATAAAGTTTGCAACGGCAAAGCTTGATGAAGCTTAAACATCTCTGACACACATAACAAACTTTCATGTCGTTTAAAGACATCACAGCGAAGACATTGCCAAGCCGTTGCAAAAAAAAAAGAATGTTTCCTGCTTCTTAAAGTCGTAATGGTTATATTTTCACATACCGCCATTCCCAATATCCAGCATTAAACGACTCGATCGATTTTTTGTATGTGGATACTACGGCAAAGTTTTCTGAAGCGAAGCGAGACCAGTTAATAGTTAAGAACATAATTCTTAATTTTGAACATCATCATGAACAGGAACTGTTTTAGCTAATATACTTGTTTTTCTTACCTTTATATTAAAGGTGTACAAACTACTACTGAAACTACTGAAGACAAACTAGAAGTGGCTGCACGGTCAGGAAATTGGGATGAGTTCAATAAACTGTAAGTAAACTATAATTAGATAAATTATGCTAAGACCAAACTCCTTCTACTGTTAGTAGATTAATACGATCGAAGCGTTTATTAACATTTTTATGAACTTTAAAGTATTAAAACATTAAATATGGTTTGTACACTTTGTACAATGAACGTGTTAGATTAGCTTCACGGGAAACAGAAAGAGAACAGACTTGTGTAAAAGACTGTTCAATAGCGTGCTGCGCTTAAATATAAGAATTGTATATAAAAGTTTTTAAACTAACAATAAGGTAAGTATCTCTTAACGCATTTCCTGCGTTATGGTATCATTGTTACTATAGCTTCAAAATTGCTGTCCTTTTTAACCAATCTGGTGTTTGTTCTAGTACGATATCCCTGACATGTTTGCTGATTGATACCTAATAATTTGTATAGATATATAGGCAATAATCCTATTAACCCGTTTTCTGTGCCTTTGTTCCCGATGATCTGAGAAACGGCTAAAGTATAGGGACACGAGTGTCATTTAAACACTGTAGTAGTAAACATCTGATGATATGACAATTTAATAAGCCCCATGAAAACATTATTTGAGTGTGGCTATTAAGGCTAAAATGTTTCCATATTTATACTCGCTTTTTACATTATTTCCGTACACATGTATATTGTACTGTAATTGCAAAATATATTTATTTATATTAATATTATTAAAGCTAAATTGTGACTGTTTATTATGCCTTCAGATAGTAATGACCGGAATAGCTATTGAAAGTAATGCCAAAATTCAAATTGTAACTACTTTTAAGAGTGCATAATTAGAATTAGTAAATTAACATGTTTCAGGTTATCACAGAAGGTCGGGATCAAGAAGTTTTCTGTAAGTAGACAACTGCTAATAATTTTGTTGAGAAAGCTCTTCGCCATGAAGAACAAAGTTTGTTAAGATTCCTTTTGCACCTCTTTATTATTGACATTGTAACCTTTTTATGTAACGAATAATATGATATCTTGTGCTTCTTGATACTTCAACGCGCGAGGTTAATTTTGTATATTTCTTACTTAATATATTTGTATTACCATCTGTGCAAGTCACTGCACCTGTGCAAAGCTTGAATTTGGTGACAAATATTTTTTGTATGACACGTTTGGTCGCTCACTCAAGCAAAAGAGTGGAAGTAAATCAGGCAGGCTTCATAGAAAGATAATCGTTTCAATAGTAATATTCATGACTTTATTAAAATATCTCTACGTGATAGGTATTCACCAAGGCCAGCACTGTCATCTCTTACAACTTCTTGGTCTTCTAGTATAGTATTGTGGATTGAATTCTGGGCAGTCCTAATACAGCTAATAATTTTATGCAGTTTCCTTTTTCAAAGGTCTATTGACCTCTAAATTGTAATATACGGTAAATCTATCATTCAGGTCCCGTTGATACCACCACTGCCGACGTTGCCAGCTATGCCAAATGTTACCTTCCCTCCATTACCTAAAATACCATCACTCAAAGAATTGGAAGAAAAAAGTAAGATGGATCCGAACACGAATTTCACCAGCGTAGTGATCAGGACCGCTACCTCAACAATCATTGATGATAATGGTAACGTTATCAAGAAGGGTGGTACTTCTGTCTACAGCAACAATAATGGAGAAGTCAAAGAAGTTCATTGTGAGTAGACAGAAAATAATATATTATAACGGATGGTTATCAATCAAATACTTCTATTAAAGCTTATTAAATTTACAATATAATTTTAAATTTCATGAAAATTATTTCAAAATTTAATTTATTTATCGCATTCATTGAATTATTGTTAATTATAAGGAATATCTTGGATACTGGCGAAGGCCAAGAAAATTAGGAAACTAGCTAGCTTATAATAATGATTATTCCACTTCGTAACATTCATACTACCGGCCCAAGCTGTTATCTACAAAGCTAGTCTAGTGTGCTTTGGAAAACTTCGCACACCCGTGAAATATTATTAAGAACTCTCACTAATTATCATTCAACCAATCTTATAAATTATTATTGCATGATTTTTGTTTCAGTCGCTGACGATCCTCCAGTAATCACAAAGTAAGTCATGTTACAGAAAAGTTTGTTTAATTAATTAATTGTATCAGGCGATACTTTCCAAAATGCATTATTATCAAGTTAGTATTAGCCTACTTTGCAAATACTTTGCTACTGCTACTTTACTTTGCTTGCAATACAATATACTCTTAGACATGCGTAGCGCCTCTCTCTCTCCCACAAAAAAACATCCAATTACAATAAATAAAAGTATATACCACCATATATACTATCACCAACACGTGTTTCTCCGCGAAACAGAGCGTCATCAGGATAAGTTCATCAAGATCAACTCTACGAGTGTTAGTCGCAAGATTTGTCAATTTCATAAATCTAAAAATCATTGCTTTATCTTCTGTTGCATCAATAAATGCTTGCTTAATAACACCTTTTTATTACACTTTTATTATGTATACATATATCAAGGTCAAATTACAGGATTGACTTTTCGACACTGCAGCCCATTAAAACATTTCAGTTGCTGCTCGTTGTTCTTTATTTCTGTTTCTTTTATTTTTCTTTTTATATCCTATTCAAAAGTTGTTCTATATTTACATTTTGGGATAAGTTGTGTTAAGTAACTGATTGATGCAAAGGGACTTTCTTATATACAGATTACAGACTTTCTTATATACTTTCTTATATAAAGAGACCTTCTTATATTTACTAATATAGACAGAAATGGAGACTAGTATTGTTTTGAGTGAAGCGGTCATTGCACTAAGGCTTGAATTACAGGAGTGTCATAAATATTTAGATAGTTGAATGCTTGAAAGTATGCCTCACTTGTAGCAAAAACTACTGACTGATTTTATCGAAATTTGCCAATAACATAGCCATACAGAATAACATAATATGATAAACATATTTTTTGGCTTGGCCATAGTATAATAATAAGTAAGTACAGTTAAAGTCGAAAAGAATCAGTCTTCTGGATGCTATCTTGTAAATGATCGAGTTACATGAAGATAATATATTGTGAGATTGATTTTCTTGAATCCCCTTATATATGATTAAACAACATTATAAAGCATTGAAAGTAATAAATTTTTTTTTAAGTGATACCCAGAACATTTTTTTTACATAAGCTAGATATATTTATAATGTTAGTAAATTAAATTTAGTATTAATAAAAATATGAAATTAAATTATTTTCATTTTTATTTTTTCAGATACCGATCTATTAAGGTAAGTTAAAAAAACATTAATTCAGTATTGCTTATAATGGATACCTATTCTTTTGCGCTTTGGGTAATATTACTGTAGAATGTTACTACATTATACTTTTAAATTCTTTACGAATATCTAGCAAAATATCGACAAAACACCATACCCTCCTACCCAAGCCATTTGAAGCAGTCGGTATCGGCAGTTTCAACGGGTTGCCATTTGAAAAACTTCAATATACGGAACGATCAATTGCGAACGTTAATTTTAAATTGAAACTGTAGTTTGTCCAACAGCGACCGCTAGAAGCTGTCGACATTTACTGATATAATCTAAGCAGTCTGTGTATGGTGGTACTAATGATGACTGACAGACAGACAACACGCAGCATCAACTAGTGGAAGCATAAAACTTCGTAGAGTTCCATATACTATGTAAAGAAGCGTTAAGGAAACATTTTTGAAAATAGAGGATAAAATAAAAGTTTTTATAGGCATAAGAATAAATTTCGTCCGATTTACTTGAAACTGACTTCAAACTGATAGAATTCTTGAAGTACCACGGATATCACTTTAAATTACCAAGGATGAACAATACGAACCAGTTACTTTATACACAGTACAACTAATTATGCATAAATTTTAATCAGTTGCCGCTGATGCCAACAATGCCACCGATGCAACCAATGCCACCGATGCCGCCAATGCCACCGATGCCACCAATGCCACCCATGCTGCCGATGCCACCAATGCCAACAATGCTATCGATGCCACCAATGCCACCGATGCCGCCAATGCCACCGATGCCAACGATGGCACCGATGCCGAATATCACCTTTCCTCCCTTCCCAAAAATGCCATCTTTTAAGGAATTTGACACATGTAAGTCAGTAATTTTGCGATATCTAATACACATCAGCACATTCAACTCAACTGATACTGTTGACGAAGCACGTCATTAAAAAAATTAGTCCCTCTGTCTGTACACATAAATAATAAAAAAAAAACAAAAGCTGAGATCAAACTGAGAACAAGCTTTTCAGTAATAATGCTATCATGATGGCGGATTTTAAATTAATGAGGAGGACTTAAATTAATCAACACTTTGCCTGTTTCCCGTAAGGTGCCTATGTCATTGATTTTTTTGTTCACAAAAAATAATTGTTTTTTTTTCAGTCGGCAACAATTCTGCGTTCAAGTAAGTCAACTTATAATTAATAATAATCATATGTCAATTAGCCGAATAAATTTAAAACATGAAATCGATATAGGTTCATTTAAAAAACTTCAAGTCAATCAATGAATAAAAATTGCAAATAAATCTGATAGTTATGAAGTAACAAAAACACCTTTTTGATAACTTGTAGTAAGTTAGTGAGACGTTTTGTCTTATTTATATGGTAACACTATTCAGTCCATTTTAATACCGACCTCGAAAAAAAAATCCCATTTGAGATCAATAAAAAAGTTAGTGCAATCATACTTTATCATATTAAATTAAGTATACTAGAGAATCATTAGACGCAAATAGTTGTGGTCCTGTCTTTAGTGTACCAAGATCGACCGATCTTTCAAACCCAGTGAAACATCCATCTACGAGTACAATTACTACAAATTTTGACCAGCAATGCCTCGGCTAGGTCGAGTTCAACTTTACCATCCTTTTCTAGTCATTCAGTCACTTTAGCCTTTTGTAACTTTGTTGTAAAAGCTAGAAATTTACATTTTCAAAGATGAAGAGAGCTTTAGACCTAGCAATACTCCCAAATTATCAATTATTTTAGAAGATATACAGCACGTATTGACTGAGTGTGTCCTAATGCCCCGCCCCTCCAAGCGAGGTCGATCACTTTAGAACTTATGAGCCACAGGGCTAAAGTTGTGTAAGGCGGTGTTTAGTGGGTAAGGCGGTGTTTAGTGGGTAAGCGCGTAGGTCTCTGCGCGAGTCCAGACGCAGACGGCTGCACCGGTATGCATGAGCTTTCACTGCCTCCCTCTCTGTCCGTTTTCCGGAGGGTAGTCCAATTCTCTTTGTCTGGGTCTGGACGCAAAAAAAAAGAAACAACCTAGTGTGTCCGTAACGAGGTATGGCGCGGCGCGGCGGCGGGCGATGCGTTGTAATAAGAACTTAAACGTTGAGGTCTGTAACAGCATTTAGCTTCCCCGCCATCGGATGAAGCTAGGATGCTGTTAAAACTCTATATAATACTCCATAATATAGGTATTTGTATTCGTAAAATGACTATTAGTAGTATGATATAATATAAATTAATAGGCCACACGGGGGTGGCATAGACACTGCGTGACATGCAGATAAAAATTATTAAAATTATGCAGATAAAAAAAACAATCAATTATTTATGCCTATAGTTCAATAATTCTTGTAAGTCGAGCACAGGTATACTATTTTTTCGAAGCCATTCATAGATACAAAAGAAAATCTGATTTCAGTTTATTTGAAATCTCACAATTTCTTACGGTAGAATGACGGTTTAGGAATTGTGGGAGATTTTTACATTTAATGTTTTTACGGGATTTTGAGATAATCATCAAATCATTACCGACGTAGTCACTACAGAAACAAAGCAACGATTTTTTTATAGACAAAATAATGAGAATTAATATGAAGATACTTTAATCTAATTTGCCTTTGTTTCAGTATTACAAGCGAAGCCACGAGTAAATGTACATCAATTCAAGCAACGCTTTACATATTATACTTCTCCATAGCCATTACCTTTTGGAAATATGTATCTAAAAATTAGGATTCTTCACATAAGTTACAGGTAAAATATATGTTTGTACTTAGATATTAGTACGTAAAAAGAAAACCTTGTACACTTTTTTAAGAACAATTCGCTCACGTAGGAGGGTGCGATTTGGCAAATACTCTTTCAAGCAAAATAAAGCATACAATATAAATGCAAATGTAAATGTAACCTTTAGATGCTCTCATTATGGTTGATTTTTGCATTTGAGAATAATGCACAATGCATGCATTAGTAACATCTTTAAGGATTCTATATAGGTGGAGACCTTAGTTACACTTCTTTTTCAATTTCAACTAGATCGCCGGTCTCTGTTTTGTTCTGAACAGAACCATGGTTCCAGAGTATGTCTGGCTAGTTACCTATATCTCAAACCGATCGTAAAATGGATTCTACGTACGCGGTGTTGAAGAGCTAGACAATGGTTATTAATAATATTTTATATATTTTCAGGATATTTTCACGAGATCTCTAAAGTTGCGGTGCCTTGGATTATACCTAAAGTCAGCAGCAAACAAGTTTGCAGTTAGCAAAAGTCTAGTGTCTACCAACGTTTTATAAACCAATCTTCGACACAATTGGTATTCTTCAATCCAGATTGATAATAATTCGACAATTCTTCTTGGTTAACGTCTTGCACCATTGTAAAATAAATGTTGACTTAAACAATAGATATTAATGTTATTTTAGTATGTTTAGAATAGACGCAGAGATTTAAGGTTTTGGTTACGAAATTTTACACATGTAATTAAAAACTATCGTTTATTTTATTTGAATAAATTTTAATATAGTTTTATTCTTGTGTTTTATTGTACGTACTATAGTGAATACGGCACTTTTTGTAATCTATAGTATAAAAAACGATAATTTATCTCGGAAACGACTGAAACATGTGACACGAGTAGTCACGGCAGTCCGATATGTAGGTCTTAAGTGGATTTTTTACACAAAGTAAGGGATATTATGATAATGTATATGATGACTAGCCCCTCGGAGATGGTTGAAGAGGTAATATAAAATAAGAGGATATTAAAATCAATTGGGTATTTGACAGTATTAATAATGAAATGTTTTTTATACACATCTCTGCACATTATGAATTATAGAAAGGTTCTGTAATTAAATATCTTGAAATAACTATTAGTTTATGCAAAAATTCATAATTAAAAATACAATTTTTTAGACGTCAGTAGTAGACTTCGAAAAGTATCAAGTATACCGATACCGATACAGATACAATATGTTATACACATTTAGAATTCTACACTTACTATATCGCTCATTTGGAGCAACAATGACATAACTACAAAAAATGCAAAGCTGACCTAATTAAACCAAAATCATGCACGTTAGAAGTGAAAATAAAAAATAATAATATATTATATATTGTATATATGTAATATTCATTAGCTGTAAGAACAGTTAAGAATCTTCTTTAGTGTTCCTAAAAAATCCTGAATATGGCGTAGTGTAAAATTAATATTTTGCAATTGTGTCAATGTTGCTCCAAATGAGCATCGTTATAAAATTATTAATCCTAAAGTCAAACACACAGCGCCTGAATTGGAAATGGAGTTACTAACATACTAGGACGAAATGCTATTAGATTTTGGACGAAAAATAAAATATTATAGTCGCCACAAAATAAGGCATGCCAAATTATTGAATAATATTAAAAGCGAGAAATATTTTATTTTAGTAAATGTTTCGGAGAGGTGTCTTTCCAAACTTTAATTTATTATTATGATATGTATGCAGCCAGCAACCGCTGATTCAGGATGGGTGTTGTGATTGGTGAGTCAGCCAGATGGCCCTGAAAATATTTTTTCTGGTACACAACTAAGGCAGAATAAGGCTAAAAACTCAAAAAATAACTTAGGCCATTAATAGCCACTACAGGACATGAGTTATTCCTCATTACTGGCAGGAACTAAAACACATTACACCATGCTGCCCCAGTGCGGTTGCTGGAGTAATGTGCAATTATTTACAATGAATGAAATTTGAATGAAATTACCTGTTAGCTCAATCTTACAACAGCTATTGAAATTTAGTTGAGCTAGTAGTATTCTAGAAATAGGTATAACAATAATAATGCATATGATCTTAAGAAACGACGCAAAAAACATCATTAACATGTGTAAGGCTCATTTCAGTGAAACTCATTAAGGTGTATAAGAACAAAAAACTGCATAATTATCCTCGTAAATCATACGAAAATATGGTAAAATTTACATAAGAAATCATATATTAGCTTTAGGTATTATTTTCTGGTTCACGTCTTTTTAGTGACATCACTTTTAAAGTATAACATATTGGACAAACACTAACTTAAAATCAAATGAAATGAAATTCTTATGTCACATTTAAACTTCTTAAATTAAAACTACATATTTAATACGGTAACAATGTTAGCGTAAAAAATAGCCACGGTATTTATGAGAATGTAAATAGCCGGCCTCGCTCAGTTTCATATTGGAACAATTGCTATTTATCTAATCCAGGCATTATATAACTAATACCTACTTACAATTAATAAAAATTAGAAGACTTTTTTGTTATTATTTAGAATAACATTCGTCAGATAACGTATTAATTATAAAAAAATAATAGTAACAAATAAATCATCTTTAAAAGTACATACTAGATTGATGTCAAAACATAAAAAAAGATAGTAACAGTATATTTTTTATGGCAATTGACCGTATAACAATAATATTTAAATTTTCTGTCCGCATTTCCCCCTTCCTCTCAGAAAAAGTATAGATATTTATTGTACATAGCCATGCATATCAAGCTTGGTGTAATGTAATATATTATATTATATTTGAATTCAATGAATCTTGCCTTCAACTCATGAATGGCGTACTAATATACCTGGGTCTCTCGTCATCACTGAGGAGGTCTAGAGCATATTC
>DWJN01001293.1:0-18551 GCA_018248895.1 Carystus phorcus
CCAGCTCGTTGGTCCTTCAGAGCTACCTTCGGTCCTCGCTTAGTACTTTGCCCAGTAGGACGCACTATGCGCAGAAGATGTTGGCTTGGAGTCAAGGTCCTCATATACGAAGTTTTTATAGGATTGGTTATTATTCTATTGTCGTACCTATAGATCTAAAGAAGTTCTTAGGTACACGAATGTATTCCTTTTTTAAGCCTCGTATATAAAGAGAAGTAGTATTGGATTGTATTTTTTGAAGCTTTTAATGTAGACGATGACTGTAATTGGAATAATTCAAAATAACTCATGGTAATTTGTTATACTGTTATGTTCTGTACGCTGTATAATTCTATAGTTATTATTTAGGAAACTGTTGTAGCTTATGTAAGTCATAATCAGCGTTAATTATTATTAATAAAACATAGGATACAATGGAAAACTTTGCAGTGGAAGATAAAATTGCTTTAAGTTCTTATTCCTTGAAAACAAATTACTGTTCATCTGGAAAATTGCTTGACGTATTTACCTATGATATATCTATCACAAATGATGTCTTATTAATTGGTCTATTTCATGAATCATTCCAAGTATAGTAGAATTTTCCGAGAGGGATAAAGGATAGTTTGATAGGTTATGGAGAAATCATAAATCTTTCAGTAGGAAAAATTCCATACCCAATTCAAGTACACTTATTAAAGAAAATGCCGCCCTGCAGTATATTTTTATTCTAGGAAGTATTTATTCATTGATAATAATCACCACATGTTATAGTAATGGCATTGCTGTGAAAATATCTCCTTTTACATTATCAATCTGTTTTATAGTTCATCATGGGAATAAAGTAAAAGTTAGTAAACTTTGCCACAACTTTGGCTAACAATAACTAAACATGCACGCGGGATGCAAACTCAGTATCCCCAAGCGACAAACTAAATGATTCAGATCCTTACATAATTTACGTACTTCTTAAGTGGTTGTTAAGTCTATTTCCCTATGGATATGTTATAAGTTAATATAATTACACAGTATGAATTACTGGATAGGATTGTGTATAATTCAATTTATTTACATTTATTGGCTTATATTATGATTTCCATCGACTCAACGATCGATACTTACGATCAATATAATTAGTTACAAAAAGAGAAAATCTTAACATTCCATGGCCACTTATATTATTTTACCCGCATTCCCGGACTACGATCGTTCCAGTTACTTGATCAAGTATGTAAGACATCAAAATGAATAGTATGTGAGTGTTTTCTTATTTATAGTGGCGCCACGGCGTGTGTTGTACGAGGCTGTTAGGAGGTAATAGATACAAACTATACAAAGAAACCCTTGTAAAAAGTAACGCAGTTTATTTCAAACCATGTTAGATTTATGGGCATTGTAATAATGATTTAAGTGGTTTTTCTGCTTTTAAGAAGTCATGCTGTTTAATACATTCTCTGCACACTATGATTTGAATACGAAACGTTCGAATGAATGTGTATGTATTATTAAGTACTGCTCTTGTGCGGGTTATGACCGCATTTGAAATTCGTTTTTTTGCGCATTTAACAGGTTAAGATAGCTAAGTTTATTTTTATTAAACAAAACGGGATATTTGAATGCACTATTATTTTAGAAAATTGATTAGTTTAACATTTGTTTAGAATAATGGCAATAAAAATATCCTGCAGTTTTATAAAATTATAGATTACTAGCTGACCCAGCAAACGTTGTTTTGCCATAAAAAAATAAGGGGTGGACCACCCACATTTAGGGGTACGAAAAATAGATGTTGACCGATTCTCAGACCTACCCAATATGCACACAAAATTTCATAAGAATCGGTAGAGCCGTTTCGGAGAAGTATGGTAACTAACATTGTGACACGAGATTTTTATATATAAGATAGATTATGACAATATAACAAAAAAATGGAGCTGTATCGAGCGTCCAGATCGAAAGAATAGTATTAAAAACATTTCTTTTTTTTTTTGGAAAATGTATCTATACCTCGTGTATCGTTTGAACTGATTATTAAGTTTTTCATCCCCTTCACAATAAAATACGTATTTAGTATTTAGCAGATTAAATATGTACGTATTGTTAAATAAAACCTATGTATTAAATAAAAGTGTGAAAGTGGTTTGGTTAGCTTGCCACACAATACAATAAATAATAATAGTTCTTATCATTAATTTTAGACAAAATAAAGTTTCTATCGTAAATTTAAAAAACACATCAGTATAGGAATCGATCCCATATATCGAAGGCATATTTTGTGACACATGTTTGGGTTTAAAAACCTTGGATCGTGTAGGAATTCGGTAGCATTTTTTGTCCCTACTCGATCGTCGACCTAAGCTGAGCGAGCATTTACAGTCTATTGTTTTACTGCGTGCCATTTACCTCGGACTAAGGAATTTATGTCATAAATATTTTTAAGTGGTCACCGCCATTGCAGATGGTACAGAATACGCCCTTTAACCAACTTAGAAGTAGTAAATAAAACGCTATTTGAAATGTTTCTCAAAACTCTGCAGTGAAAGCGTGGAAATTAATTTAAATCTATACTAATATATAAAGCTGAAGAGTTTGATTGATTGATTGATTGAACGCGCTAATTTCAAGAACTACTGGACTGACTTGAAAAATTCTTTTAGTGTAAGATAGTTCATTTATGGAGAAAGGTTATAGGTTATATAACATCACGCTATTAAGGAATAGGAGAGGAGAAGCAATAAAGAATATTGCGAAAACGGCAAAAATTTGAGCTATAACCATTTTTATGGTTTTCATAAAATTATTTTATCTGTCAACTAGTTCCTAATAATCACAATCATCTTAATTAATTCTATTTAAGCACATTGTGGAATGAAGTACTAACAGATTAAGAAAGCAGAACGAAGAGCGATACCGAAAAGGTATAGAGTGAAAAGTGAAAGGAATGAAAATTGTATGTACAAATCGAGAATACTTGGAATACTTGGGTCTAATGAGTGAGGTCAAGTAGTGTTTGGCCCTTTGATAATTTGATCCAGCTATGTCCTTTTCCTATGTTCGTCGGTTAAACGGTGTGTCGAGTCAGAAGACACTCCAATTTGCTACGTCGAGTGACTGTCGAAAAGAAGTCTCGAAAAAAAGTTTAAGACATTAAAAAAAGTAACATTAAATACTTACATCAAGAAAATCCAATTGTAGCAAAAAACATCAATAAGGACATTTTAAAAGGAACAACCTACTTCATATTTATTGTATTTTATTTCACGGCAAATGAACAGACTGGCATCAATAACTCGTCAGCTTAAAGTTATTTAGTTATTTAACAATATTTTTTTAAAGAGTGAGAAAACAATAACATTGGGGTCCTTCTTTTGGAGATTGTTTTAGCGTTTACCACCCAGTTAGATGGGCTTACTGTCTATCTAGGTACTTGGCTGTTTCTAATATATTCCCGTAACAATGCCAGAAAGGTAGTTAAATTGATCCCTGCTTTTGTTTTAAGGGCATTGTATTGCGAATACCTTTGGTAGATATTACAAATGTCTGTGGATGGTCGTCTAAAAAGACTTATTTATGAACTCGTTTATATTTTACATTTTTTTTGGATCCTTGAACTTCGTTATATCTGCTTATAAATTTGCTCTTAGTTCAGTGAACGGATCATTAGTATTGATCAGAAGGCCAGGGAAGTTCATTGTCAATGCAAGCGTTGTGCAGCCGACTTGTCACCCACGGAGATAATTCAGATATTTTGTGGCTGCAACGGTCCCAAGAAACAGACAGAAAGATATAAAACATACCGTTAAGTCCGTTTATTTAATTAATGTATTTAATTGGTTGATTTAAAAATGAGACCTATTTTATTTATTATAAGATGTCATCATAATATCTTAGGTAGCGCTTTCTCTTAGGAGAAATAAAGTAGCACTCATTTCTTCACTTATTCTCTTTCAGGTTATGGCGTGGAAAAATTCACCATTTTCCGAATGTTTTTATAGATAGTTCCATGTTAAATCAAAAGTGTGTAAACTTTTATTAAATTAGTATAGTTTCCCAGACTATGCCGGCATATTGGCTTATTATCGGCTAAAAGTAATCAAAAAGTAAGTAAATAAATAAAAAATATTGAATACCATAAGCAAAATACGTGTCTCATATAAAACTATATACCTAAAAACTAATTGTCCCTTAAAATTTGTAGAAGGTGAGTAATAATTTATGTCCTTATTTTCATTTTATTTCATTTTTTATTTTTGTTTTTGTTACTTTTTTTACTTCATACTCTTATTAGACCGTAAACGTATCCATTCCGCGATCGAAGTACACGACAATTAACTAGTTGCACAAGCTGTTCGTTATTGTGTATTTTAAATTACTCGTTGAAGCCTTGAACTACAATGTATTTATGACAGTAATAAATGACAAGTGTCTTGTATTTATAACTTTTCATAAAAATAACAATATTTTACAAACCCCAAGTATCCACATACAGAAAAACTGTAACTTAGCTTTAAGAAAGACGAAATAAGCATGAGCAGTTATAAACGAAAACTATTAAATAAGTTTTTTTTAAATCAGAATAATTCAATAGGGGATTTGTCACACAGTGATACATCCGTATGGCCTATTAACGTACCAATAATACTAACTGTATGAAAACTAAAACCTATATAATTGGGTACATATTAAATAAGGAAAATAAATACAATATATTATAGAATTGCCCGCGTCGGTGTTCCCGTCTGATTATAATATTAATGTCTTCAAGTCAACAGTGAATAGGCATCTACTAAGTTAATGCGCTTTCCCATCCAAGACTACATCACCGCTTACCGTCACTTGGGATTGTAGTCAAGCATTAACTTATAATTTATAAAAAAAAAAACACTATTTATAATTATTATTGTTTACAATTATGAACATGTTACTTCATGGCCGAATAAACATATTTCTATTTCTATAATGTGTTCTAACAGCGCCATCTTGTAGCTTTATAAGGCAACCTTCCCTATTACAAGTATGGTTCATTGTTACTCACGGGGTGTTTGTTATCGTCCATGGCAATCTCGCTGGACGTCTCGGGATCATTGTTGGTCGTCTCCGTCGAGTTGAGGTGGAAGGAGCCAGCGTCCTCGATGGAGTCCACGCTCTAATGACCAGCACCACGGTTATACAGACGGCTATTGGGCGTTCGTCCATCGGACGGCACGGCAAACGACACGATACGAACAATCACACACGGCGTCTCTACTGGAGGACATTTGTTCCTCCGAGTTCACGCCCGTTTAAAAATGGTTACCCTTGAAACCCGATGATCACTCACGACAACCCACAGCGAAGGAGGAACATGTTGTTGTTAAACAAGGTCTCTAACGATGGCGTGAAAAGTAATATAAATATTTGAAAAGTAAATATTTGTTTTTATGTAACTAGTCGACAAAGATATAGACTTGGTAGTAAGTGGTGGTCCCATGGATATCAGCTATACCAAAAGCTTCTTTGATGCGGTGTCGAACAAGAGAGAAGGAGACGCATTAATTAAGACGTAGTTTTACAAATAACTATTCTTTTTGCAAAATTTCATTTAGCTTCTCCTGTTAGTGTCTGTAATCAAAACTTGCCCGTTAAATTTAACTCACTTCCCAGTCTCCGGTTGAACTTTAATTTGCCAGACACGTTTGATTCTCGGGACAATATAGTTCAGTATCGTAACCTTCCTTCTAATCCATTCTCTCTGTTTTACGCACGATTCAGTGATCTCTCTCGCATAATCACGATACGTTTCACAAGTATATATTAAGTTTTCAATACTTTATTTACCAGAATGAGCTTTAGTTTCTCAATTTTTAAGTGACTGCTGTATCTTTAACAAGTCTCACTTAGATTATTATATTCGACTACTGTGCCGTACCGTTCAATGAAAGAACACCCATCGATTGAATTTATATGTTTCACGTAAATAAGGTTATCGAGACTCGAAGGTAGCTACAAAGTACTCAATTACTCAGAACTAAGGTATAAAATAGTAGCTAGGAAATAAGAACAATAAGTTTAGGATAAACTGTTATTTTCAATATTCTTTGAACTCCTAATGAGTTCTCTAAGACGAATATTCCTTTTTCATCATAATTTATTAATACAAAATCTAATTACTATTGATATTTTCTGAATATTATTGAGATATCAGGGTCACGTTTAAGACTAGAAAGTATTCTACAAAACGTCGATGATTGTAATTTATATTGAAAACACACAATACGATTTCTTATACATAAATATAGTCTTCTTATGAAAATACAATAACCAACAACTACACAACTATTTTATTTGCAGAAGAAACATACGAAGGTGAAATATTACTTAGTGTAGGATAATACTTAGAGTATGACATAAGCAAACGTGATAAAATACATGCAAACAAGACAGATCGAATAGTGGAAGTAAGCTAGCCACTACACATGCAAGTGAATGGGTAACTAGACATTGCTCAGAAAACTATCAAATAATTGATTTGGACTAAAAATAATTAACATTAAAAATTTTATGTAATCGTATGAACACAACATATAAATGTCATTAGTTAAGAAAAATGAAATGAAGACTATTCATTTTATAACAACACACGTAGGCCAAAAAAATTGATTATATATATTTTATTTTATATAAAGGAAACATCGAAGTAACATTTGTACAGGGAGCGCAGAAATGAAGACAGTAATTATTACTAGGAGTTCATCACTATATACTGAGCTGTGTAGCGTTTATTGAACGTGTAAAAACCGAGAAATATAATTTGAAATAGCGTTTTACTCTTGATAATTTTATAAGTTTGGTATATAAGTTAGTTTTAGAAAGTGTGAATGAATTTTGTTAAGAAGTGTTTAATTTTGATTCATCACGGATGAGGGTGCGTTCGTGCTATTGTATATTATGTACACAATATAATTATATTACATACATTAAGTTTCGGTAAGCGGAATTTTAGCTTAATGTGCTGATACGCGCACCTTCCTTAAAAACTGTGATAAGCGTGTTTTAACTCTCAGTGTGAATTTAAAACCGCTCTGATTAGAACTGGAATGGTATATATGAAAGTAAAAAAAAAGAATTATCGTACTTATTAAAAAGTGTAATAAAAAAAAGTTAAATTAAATCAATGACGACTGAAGAATAGACTTAAAATTTTCTATAATAATACTTAGTGCTTAGGAGTATTCCTAGAAATTAAAAAAAATGTATTACTTAATAAATAATATATTGAGATTTGATTTTTGATCACAAAATTTAACAGGACCTTGAATGGAACTTTAAAGTTTACAAATAAAGGAACAATAATATTCTTGATTGAACTGTAAATGAATATCAAAGTACCAGGTTTCCAGAACCAACCAGGCGGTTGTGTCGACACTAAAACTCGTGTATCAACGTGTACAAACCAGGTTAACCACCGACACCGTTATCTCCGGCAAGGCTTTCGGCCTTGCGCTCGGTGCCTTCCAACAGGATAATAATAATTGTTTAGTACCCGTACCATTTGTTTATTAATAATTAAAAAAAATTAGAGAAGTTTCTAGAATGGGAGAAGACAGACTGAGCTTAAAGTTTTCCCGAAATGAGGTCCGTATAAAAGTAACACTTAAGAAATAATTCATTCATTTTAATACCTAATAACTTTGAATAACCATTCGTTTAACCTTTAAATTGTATAAATGAGTTAGAAAAAATACTTATATCTAATGAGATATATGTATACTACGTTCTATTTGACTGTATGTCATATGTTTCGAATGCAAAGGACCTCATTCAGGTGAAAAAAAATAATAAAAGAGACTAAAATCTAGAAATCAGGGGTTCAGAAAATCACCAAACGCGAGAAGAGATCGCATCTAATAGAAAGGTACAGAACGATCGGCCTTTTCATTCCCACACCCCAACTAACCTTGGGTTTAGGTTGAACTTTCACGCGGAGGCTCGATTTGAACAGCGGTTCCTCCTTCTCACAAGATGGCGACACTTCCGGTTTGTCGGTATTGGAAGATGGCGTCGCTTCCGGTTTGTCGGCCGTCTCTTCCCTCCTATCGATAGCGCCCGGTTTCACTTCGTCCGTTGTTGTCTCAATTTCGGCCACGCTTCCCATTCCGTCCCCATCCTTTACCGAATTAACGCGATGGCGAAAAAAAATAATAATAAAAAAATTGGATGTAAGAAGCGTCCAGGTGACAACAATGATACCACAGAACACACAGTAGGTAACATTCGAGCGACAACGAAAACCAATGACGGCTATTTAAATAGCAAATTATGTTGCCAAACTCAAATTCATGAACGTATTCGTACGGGGAGTCACTTCGCATGCAATTTTCGCTAGGGTTGCCTACATCTATTCAACTAATTATATTAACGAACATACTAAAATACTTTAAAATTCTAAAAGGAGATTTAATAAAAATCTTCAGATCTGGAAGAAGCATGCTATGATTCTCGACAAGAGACAAACGGGAAATGGTTGCTGAAATAAAATTTACTAATCATAAGAGAAATTTATGACATTTACGACATCTATTGAAAATATTTTTTTTGATTACATAACAGTAAATAATTACAAAGTTTCACCCGTCATTACTAGGAGATTATAAAATATATATTTCCCATTAGGGAATGATTTTAATTGAAAAATCTCAATTAAAATTAATATTGTTTATAAAGAAATTATTTCATTTATTGCAATTAAATTTTTATCCACAAAAGGTATTACGATTTACGATAAAATTATGATTTGGTTAATAGTTACATGTGTATTAATTAAAGACTTATTTTTAAATTTAGAATTTTTACAGATTTCACTTATAAAAAAATAGTACCTTGTGCCTTATAAACTTTAAAATCCATTTGGATTATGGGTAACAATACCACATTGTGTAATTACTAATGATAAATTTAAATAAAAACTATCATGTCTAAAATTCTCTTATGAGACAAAAAACTACCTACAAATACCTTTCTCTTTGCTACGATGTAAACGACTACAAATTTAAACGACAGGAGACGAATATAAATATAAAAAATAATTCCTACACACGTTACTAAATGCATAAACATTAAACTCTTTACATGCTGATTAAAATGATAAACGACAAGGTTCATTTTTAAATTAAAATTTGATCTTACCTTCATAGACGGCGAGTCGAGTTCATTGATAGTGGAATTGTTTTCGTCAACTACGATCATGGCATATTCCACGTCATCGCCATTGTGATCTAGAGGAACAGACAGTAATGTAAGTCGTAAAATTACGTTTTGGACGAACCAGGTCTTTGTCACAACACTAACGCCTTGAAGAAGCAGGTTAGAGAATGAGTATTTTTATAAAGTAACTTTTCCAAGGGGAAAATATGTATGTCAAGCTCAGGATAAGCGATTGAATATTGTTAGTTATGCTCAATTCGATTAGAAAATACTTATTTATCTTCTTAATATAAAGTAAATGACTAATAATTAAATATATAATTAATTTAAAGATTCAGACTTCAGATTTAAACGCAACTTTAATTTTAATTGAATTCTGGATTAGAAAATTTTGTTAACATTTAAATCTAATGTATTTGATTTAAAAAATCCCGATACGGCAATTGCAAACAAAACAAAAACGAAAAAAATCCAGAATTCAATTTAAATGTATCTAAGTATAAAACGATTAATGAATATGATACATGCATGTGTGATGATGGAATGTGATGAAACCACTCAGTATTAACGTTGATGATGATGCAAATCATAAGAAACACTTAAAAGAAAACATTAGAGCGGTGCTTAAGCGGTGTCAATTGACACTGTTTTGTCTTTGGGAATTTAATTTTATCATCATTCGATTACAAAACCACTGGAGTCGTTATGAACGAACACATTAGCATTCTCTTCAAGGCCGTGTAATTAAAATACTAAAGGGAACAATCAGGTTGCGGGAATGCAACTGTTTTTTATAAAACATGACACCAAAACAAAACAGTGAACGCAAACATCGATCTTACTGAGTCATTTGAGCGTTCGCGTCGCATTGCTGGTCATAGTATGTCTATGATCTAGACTTATTATCTGACCTACCAAAACAAGTCAATAAAAGTGTGCTATTATCCTCCACAAACTCCATGTTTCGTTAGCATAATCTTTTAATCATTAATAAGGCTTTAAAAGTGGAGAAGAAAAGATATATTCCACTCTTAAATAATTATTCAGCTCTAACACTGAACATTATACTTATAAACTGAAATAGATTATCAGAACAGTCACAAGATTTTTTGTATTAGACATCGCAAAACTTCTGTAATTACGTACAGACCGTTTAAACGAAGCGAACGCCCCGTGCATATCTCACGACCGGATCATACCTGCGTGCGCGCGGTGGTAATTAGCGATGCGTGCGTGAGCGTGCGTGTTTGTATGTTGGTGTTGGCCGCATTCGAGCTTGCAGTGCGGGTGTCGGTGAGCGGGGTGCCCACCCGGCAGGAACTGAGGATACACGTGGTGGGACCACTGCGGGAACAGCGGCCGGGATCCTGCCCACCGACCGACAGGACAACAACCAGGGACACACGGAAGAGGGACGGGTTGATAGAACGCAGGAGACGGAAATAATAAGACGACCACATGGAGAAAAAAAATGGAACAAAAGAAATAATACCGAGAAAATTGGAAATAAAAAGAAAATGATCGCATAACGAGAAAGGATACCGAAGGCGGGAATTAAACGTGGATGTCGAAATAAAGACAAAAGTAAACAATAATATATTGTATATACCAAGACCACAATATGAAAAGTATTCGATGATAGAAGGGACAATCACGACCATACGATATTAGAACAGGAATTACATATAATATTAAAAACATACAAGTTTTGAAAATGCGGGAGTAATAATGATAAATAGAAGCAATAGTAGAGGAATTGCAATAAGTGAAGATGGTAAAAGTTAATACGAGAATGATCAAAATGTTACAAATAGCGATACGAAGCACGATATATTTTGCAACAAAAAAGTAGCAATAGGGAAATGTATCAATAAATGTGCATTAAAAATTGGAAACATAAAAGAGTAGTTCGAAAAAGGAAACTCGGAGAAACATGATTAAGTAAAAATTGTAACGTTATATATCAATACGAATAAATATAACATATTAGAATTACCCGATATGAGACAAAGAAGCAAAAGCGAGTGAGACAGCATCACATAGCAAAAAGACAACAATTCAGTGGACGTGATTATTTTATACAAAACGTGTAGATATTAAAAGTTATATCCAGAATTTCAATATGAAACATGACGTTAAATAGTGAAATAATTGTAGAATAGTGTTATGTGGTGTGGTGGAATATAAGTGTAGATGATTGCCCACAGCATTGAACAGTCGAGCATGACAGTGTCGATGTTCGAGCAGTGTAGTACCGTAAATTTTACCAGTGTCCCAAACCGTGACGCGATATCAAGCGGCGTGAAAAAGAGGAGAAACGACACACTTCAGATATACAGGTCAATAAGTAAACTTCAGTGTTAATTTTTCGTCGCTATCAAAATTTTTTGGCAATAACTATAAAAAAACAGCCCAAACAATTTAGTTTGGGTCTAACTAACTCCACCTCCTAGTACTGAAAACAGATTATCATTCAAATAATTTGCTTTTATAGAATTTTGAAAGCGACTGAGTGTGAGCGATTTTTTTTTCATACCGATTTTTACAACAATCATTAAAGAAAAGGTTACACAGTAATAGCGTTCATTTTGTGAATGACGTATCGTATTTTTTTTGTGCCAAGCTTAAAAAGAAGCAACCGAATAGCAAACCTGAATAAAATTATGACAAATGCAACTAGAATGAGTTAATAAAAATCTAGATTTTGCTAATACGAAAATAGGTTGGAAATTGTAATATTTGGCAATTTTCTACTGTGCACAGCACTACATGAAGTAATGATTTTATGAAGTTACAGTTTTAAACTCTATTTACATTATTATAATAGTTAAAAATTAAGAAAATTAACTTCAAAATAATAGACATAACGTTCAAATAAATCACAGAAACAAAACAAGAGTCTTGGATATGGCTTAACTGAAGAGAAATCTTTAAAAGTTTCGAAACAAAACTCCCGGAAAACAATAAAGCGAACGAGCAAATCAAAAACAAACGAAACAAAATTTCGACGGCCCTGTCAATTTTATTGTAAGAAAAATGCAGAAAGTCACATTTTCCCTCATGATAGTCCGTTAAATGTCTTCGCCGCGAGATTTTCTTATTGACGTCATAAAAACGCGTCAAACCATTATTTCGACGCGCTTCTATTGTTCGTTTTAAATAAATGACGCAACGTGATAATTGAATGGCAATACTGAAGTAGTTTAGAAGGTATTGTAACGTACCGTGGTGTTCGTGCGCGTGGTGTATGCGCCGCGCGCAGTCCGGCGCCGCGTGCGCAGGCGGCTCCAGGATGTCGCGGTACTTGGACACCATCAGCACCGAGATAAAGTACACTATCGCCAGGGATAGGAACTGCGCTTGTTTCGTCTCCTCCTGGAAACCGATCCATTCGGAATTGACAATACTGCACTTCATACATGTTTTATGACGAATGTAACGTGCCAGCTTTCACTTGACCATTCTTTATTGTTTCATAGTTTCAATATTTAGAGCGTTCAGATGGACTATAAAAATAAATGTTCATATTTGACGCTTTTTTTTTTTAATTGTGGGCTAACAAAATTCTAGACTACCAAGGTGTATAAATTTTTTGAAGTCTTACACATTAGTTTCATTTCAAGTTTAAAAAGATTTTTTTTATTGTTGGAAACAATAAACATCTTTTTCTTACTTGTTATAATAATACGTAATCAGTAGCTGCTTTAACTCAATGTGTTTGCTCTTTTCTCTCTTTTCCATTAAATTCTGTATCGAACGCATTTTTTTTAGTTTCAAGGATTTCCTTCACTGTGCTTATAATTTAATCTCTTTATATTACACGTACCACATCCCTGTAGATGACGGCACGTAGTCTGTTGACGTCCATATCTTGTAGGAGCCTCTCGGGGTCCTTCACCGGACTGGACGCGTCCGCTAAGCTCGCTACGACGCTCTGTGTAAATTGTAACACCAAATAATGTTTACGTAATTTTATTTTGTACACCACGGGCGGATCATGCACCTATTATTATCAAATTGAGATTTTACTACATAAATGATAGAAAGTAAAATAGATTTTCCATATTTTTAAAATATAGCAAATAAATGATAACTATACTAGTAAAGTTTAATTAACAAGGGCAAGCATCAGCTTATCAGATAAAATAAAATAAATACATACAATTTATACACTACAGACAGACTTACAAAATAATACAGAAAAAAAAGTTCCAGGAAAACTTCATTAACCCTTTATGCTAACGTTAATAGTACTAGGATATAATAAAAGGGAAAGATGCGCGCAGCGACTTTTAGTGAGTCTTGACGTGTGTATTGCGGACACAGCAATATATTTCTTTCTTCCTCAAATATTTTTTATAATTTCTCTTACCTTACTTTTGAATATAGAGCAGGACAGAATGACATTGCTTCTCTTTCATTTGAAACTAATGGGAGTAAAATGATTTGAAGTTGACTGAGTAAAAAAAATTAAGTGTAACCTTTTTTATTTTGTGTGCAAAATCCATCAACTCATTTAAAAAACCGCCTAATCCCCAATTAGCAAATGACATGGCTAAGAAAGTACCAGGGGCGCATAGCTCGCGAGAGGTTTACCTTAGCGTCCGTGTCGTCGGGCCGGCCTGTGCGGGCGGCCGCACACCGCTGACGTTCCTTGCACTCGAGACAGTTGCGTACTGCACACGTGCACACCTGTAGCACACACACTAGCTACCACTACCGTACTATTGAACTCGACTCTGCTGTTTATGTTCCCCCGATAAATCGGTTAACCCGTTCAGGTACTAAACGATGAAAATACAAATTGATTACAAAAGTTATTATTTAATAGACAAAACTGCAGAGTGGGCTCATTCTATAAAATTTCAAATTTCTAAAAACATTATTGTCAAACAAAAATCAATAATTTGCTAGACCTATATAACAAATTAACGATGAAAAATGCTCTGTTACTGGACTATGACGCATCTAAAACACTAGGAGTAACTATAAAATGTCATCTGGTCATTTTAGATTTTACGTGAAGTATACTTTAGTACTCGTAAAACGTCTAATGTAACGAAGCTAATAGGAAAGTTTAAACTAGGAAATTCTGAACAGCGTCCTTTAATTCTGTCTCTGGGGAGAAACGGTAGATTTGAGACATAATACTTTTTTATTCATAATTCAATACGATCAAGGCACAGTTACTAACTAAATAACAAAGAACGACATGAAGATAGATCTAAAAATACTATTTCACTAACATTTTCTTTAAACGCAACGGTCAAAACATACATTTACGACAAAATCTTATTTCGAGTAGTCAACGGAAGCTATTCACTATCAAGTAACTACAAAAAGTTAAATAAGTTGGCTCGAGACAATCAATTGTTATCGAAAACGATTATTTTTAATGAAATCGTACCCAAAAAATCGATATAATCGAAACGTTTTACCGGGATCGCATAACATCGAATTGACAATCGATCGTCTCTAGAGCGCTGCAAGCAAGGAGGACTCACCAGTCGTAGACACTGCCGCAGTATTCCCCCGCTAGACATGTTCTTCTCAGCTTCCAATTCGGCGAAGTTGAGCGCACTGGCGAAGATTAGCACATCGGCCATCGAGACCAGCCGCTGGAGGAAGGTTACGGCCACCTCGACGGGCATGCCTTGTGTTGGTTCGATTACGTCGAGCTCATTCTATTGTAAAAAACATCACCTTTTACAATTAAATTAAAACTAAAGGATTCGTGTATTGAACTTTATTTTCGTATATAAATAAACTGTCAGAGTTTACAGTTGTACCTTATGTTTACATTATATTGAATGAAGATTGGTCATTGTGTATTGAAGTTAAGGAACTGACGGAGCATTAAAATGTCATATCAGTACGGTTTGTGTACAATAAATACGAGTATGATTGTACAAATGTGTACTAACGTTAGGTGATGTAGCGGAAGCCAGTAGCGGCAGGAGGCCCCCGCACGCGATGATCAGGTTGTCGGCCAGCTGGCTGATGAGATGTACCGTGTTCACCACGAAGATCGCGTTCTCGCTACTGTTCACGAAGTCAATCACAGATTTCGTTGAGTGACTGCGCCACACCTGATTGACGAAGTAAATAAACAGTAATAAATATTTCTATTGTTCGCATGAAAACATTTGAGGAAACAGAATTATATATCAGTTTAATCTAAATAATAGTAACCTGAATATCGGTTTCCAGCGAGAACAGGACATCCGAGAGCAATCTCTGGTGTATGTATGACCAACGGAACTCCGGGATCCTGAAGGGAGGACGCGTCGGGCCCGGCGAGAACATTGGACGGCTGCATCGCGATTGACGTCTCGTTTCTGGAACATACAAATAATACAGTATGAAATACAAATTATGTTTGCCTAGAGCGTCACAGGTCGTCGACATTAATATAATTGTTATGATATTTCGCTGTCGAATTGACATTTGAAAATACCAATATAGTATCTTATATAAATTGAGAACATGTAATAATTCTAACTCGTGTTAGTTAGCGGAATTTCGTCTTTAAGTGAATGAGTAAAAATACTTCAAACAAAAAATAACCGCATAACTAATTAGGTTAACCAAGGTCTAAGATAACTTACCGAAGTGGTTCGAATCCACTTGTGTGCTAGTAGAAGCACTTCGTGGCCGTCTAGGTGATGTCGACGTATTAGTTCCTTGGGAGGCGACACCTTCAGTCCTATTGCCATCTTGCTTCATCTCACCGTCGCCCGGTAGACTAACACGACGCTTTTCTCTTTCATTCTCGCGACTCCGATCTTCTTCGACTTCCTGTTCCTTTTTATTCGCGAGCGATATATTCTCGCTTATCGTTGAAATTGGAGGAACTTCTGGTGTACTCTCCGTTTCTTCAGATGCCTCCCTTTGTATTTCTTCTTTGGAACATTCCTCGATTTCTTTATCCAGTAATTCTTTATCAGCTTCTATTTTCAAAGTCTTGTCTATTTCGGAATTGTTAGCCAATTCACTCTCTAGTGGTAAAACTTCACTTTCTTGTGGTAATTCTAATTCGATTTTATGTTGTGGACTTTGCACACTCTCAATAGTTTCCTTGTCTTGATTTTTAGATAGAGCTGTAGTAATTATGTCATTGATAATATCACTAGCAATCGTTTCAGCGGTCTGTTTTTGGTCTAATATATCCTCTATATCTTGTTCCAAATCATCTCGACCATTTGGCGTATTACCTTCAGAATGCAATCCGCCAGAAATAGCACCAGAATCTGTGTCATCATCAGTCTTCAATCGCACTGTTTCTAAAGCGATAGTGAGAACGTCGTTTACAATATTAATAGCAATATGTTGTGGATCGTCATTAACCACGACTTCGTCAGAAATATTACCATCACTTTTATCTTGAGTTTTCTTTGGGCTCGTTGCTTCACTTGGAGTTAGATACAATTCAGAGGGATCAGATAATTCCGATTCTCTCTCGGTTATAACATTCAAACCATCTGCTACGCGTTCCGGGCTTGCAGTTTCGCTTGCTGATAAGCTCGAAGGTATTCCTTCACTTTTATCAGTATTATCATTGTTATCCTCTATATTATCATCTCCTACGTCCCTGACAGGAATATAATCGAGACTGCCTTGTCTCGTTAAAGTCTTATCAGTTTTTTCCGAATCGGCTTCGATCGTTCCAATGCCGGACTCAGAACTTTCCAATAATTTATTTTCAATAATAGATTGTACTAATTCGCTTTCTGTGTTGAGCAGTTCCGGCTTTATCGCCTCTCCAACCTCATCATCGACAGCATGTTCAACTTCATTATCTGTATATTTAACACTATCACAACCATTTTCTTCGGACACTTCCGCATCCGAAGCTTCCTTGACAGGACTATGCACTTTACACACTTCACTAAACACTTCTGTAGTCCGATTATCCTGGCCACTGTCATTAGTTTTGGGTTTGGAGCAACTGCAATTGCCTTCAACTTCGCGTAAGGATAAACCTTTTCCTATTTCAGTTTGAGCTCCATGATTGAGAACGTTCTGTTTCCTTATGGATACCGGTGAACTTTCGCTCTCATCTGTATCTGGGATTGGTTTGTGTGTTGTGTTTGTAGTCGATGTTCCTTCTGTGTGTCTGTCCCAGCCTGATATTGTGGAAATAGGCCGCTGTTGTCTCTCAGCGGGATCCGTTATGTTGTCTGCGCGACGCTGCTCGTAATGTTCGTACATTTGAGCGAACTGTAGCTTGAACTCTTCATATGATACCTATGCACCAAAAAACAACATTAAATAGTATTAAGGATCTTGATATTAGATTGCGAAATATAAGTAAAACTTTTATCGCGAGTTATAATAGGGAATTTGGAATCGAGGTCTTCAAGAGAGTGAATAGGCTTTTACTATGTTAGTGCATCCATTATCTTAGACGTATTCACCACTCACCGTCAGATGCGGTCGGATGCAAGCATCAACTAATCCCAGGTAAAGTATAAGCAACCTTAATATCTCACATATCATAGCTCACTTACCTTAGAGTGCACGATAGCCAACGTGTCGACCCAAACCCTCCATCCGCCATACTCATGCTTGATCGCATGGTGCAACAGCATCCTGAACAGCGAATACACCATATCGGATATCTTCTGTTCCTCCGCGTTCTTCGGATGGATGTACGCCATCGCTATCAACCACTCCTGCCACACGGACATCTGCAGCACCGTCCGTCTGTTCTCTCTGTTGTTGCTGCACAGGAGAGTCATGTCCGACAGGAACAGCTTCTTCACTTCCAACAGTTGTTCGGTCTGTTTCGATTGGCGGATCAATGTCGCCACCACTTTCAATATCACTGCGGAAAAATATATTAAGTACAGTCCCTAAGTTTAGCAAAAAAAAGCGGTAAAACAGACCATTGTTAAAATTTTACTGTTCCTTTTTTGAAATATGTGTCCATTAAGTATGTACACTATATATTGTATGCTGTAACTCATTTCAGTAATAAAGTTGATGTCACTGACTACAGTCGTATTACTTTCTCCTCGCGCTCTCATCTCATCTCATTTTATTGTACTCTAGTATTTGTGTAGGTTGTAGAGGTTCTTCTTCTCCTTCAACTTACTGGGATTCTCCAGCCTGAAGTGTGGCTGCGGCTCCGGGTGGCTAGTGTACAATATCTGCTGTCCGACGTGTTCAGTCAACAGCTCGTAGAGGGCGTTGTAGACGGGCAACGCGAGCGCCTCCCCGCACGCTCCCAGTCTGGTCGCCAGCAACGTGTACAGGTTGTGAGGCGACATCACGTCGTATTTACGTCTGGAAATTGGATGAACGATTTAGGGCCGGTTTCTGAAAGGCTGATCAACGAAAAAATTAAGAAATTCATTGTCAAATCTATTGTCAAACGTCAATTGGGT